>JAFFST010054599.1:363829-391329 GCA_022414735.1 Noturus placidus | reverse complement strand
AGGTGAAACTAGTGCCACGTGCTTTTGGTTTAGGAATTAAGAATTTAGCTGCTCTTGAAGTTAAATAAGCATGTGTTTTCTGCCATGCTTCTCTAATCAGAGCGCTTTGTGGTTAGTCAGTAATACAGTGCTCTCCAGACTACACCGATCACCACAGCTGCTTGTAATCACTGCTGTCACTATAGTGGAACCTTAGTCTAGTATATTCAGGTCAGATGGACAACATGGGTAAGGCTGCAGGTGGCACAAATTGGACCAAAGAGTGACCCCCCCCCCCCAACTTTGGTTTTATCCTTATCTATAAAATAAATGCGGATCATTACTGTCAGTCACACTAATTATCTAGGAAGTCATTGTTGACACTGGTGCACGTGGCTAGCTGTTAAACTGTAGCATGGTGAAATAAATTGCAGTTATTTTACATTCGAAATGGCATGGATGACACTGGCTCTTCTACACACCAAAGCAAGAAAGATATTTAATGTTACTGTAGAGGAGACTGTAATGGAGGCTGGCTTAATAGCTTCAGCTTCAAAAAGTGAGGTAGGTTTTAATAATTCATCTTGTCATCTTCACTAAGCATTTCATCCCGGTCAGGGACGCAGAGGATCCCGGAAACGCAAGGAGTGATGTAGGAATACCCAGTGGATGGGACGCCAGACACATTTACACCTAGGGCAATGTAGCGTAACCAATCCATTTACCACGTACATGTTTTTGGGAGGTGGGAGAAAACCAGAGAACCTTGAGCAAACATGCAAACCTCAACACAGAGCTGTGAGGCAGCAACACTACCTGCTGTGCAGGTTTTAATAATTATTCCCAATTATTTGTAATTTCATAAATAAATAAGCTTGTTTATACTGGTGCCTTTGCAAAAAAACTCAATTTGCACTTATATGTGTTTTTTGAAATAATAGAAGATTTGTTGTTCCAGAAGCATGGGTATATTACATTTGAGTTATATTTGAGGGTATATTATATATTTGAGTTATGAAAATCTTGATCACCCACTTTTGCAGAGGCCCACCCAAAATCAGTGTCAGTCAGTACGTTTACATGGACAGTGGTAATCTAATTATTGACCTTATTCTGAATAATACAATATTGTGATTAAGGTGTTTACATGAGTTGCTTTTAGAATACTCCTTTCATGTTCCTGTTTTACATGTTCTACAACATGAATCGATTAACGGCACACGTCATTACGTCACCGCGCCACACAGACCGACGTTCCCTCCAGAAGTTCACGTATCGACATACAAATCGTCTTCATTATGGTACCGTATACAGTTTTGGGTGTTAAATTTTACGAAAGTTTCAAGTGCAGTTCATTATTTGTCATGATATATATGCAAATAGATGACTGCTGAAGCCGTGGGCTGCGTCCCATGCATGTACATACACGTATTTCGCCTACTATACAGTAGGTAAGTATACGATTTCAGACGCAGCCATGCTCTCTTGTTTGCCGTCAAACGGTTACACGTTAATAGTGTGATTAAGGTGTGTACATGTCTGTAACGCGACTAAAATAGAACACCACATGTCTTGATTCTATTTGGGTTTACTTCGAGTATGACTTTAGTCGGATTAAGGTAATCAATAATCGCTGTTTATATGATAGTTTCTTAATCAGAGTATCGTCTTAATCTGGTTAATATCGGATTATTGTTGTCCATGTAAATGTACTGACTGTTGGAGAGTGAACAAGAGACAGTTGAATTTGACTCCGATAAATAAATAAAAAGTTTTTCCATTGAAATAATACACTTGACAAAAACAAGTTCACAAACACACTTGAGTTGAACAAAAGCTTTAAACTATACTTTAAACAAAAGAGATGTATTAATGAAAAATACTTTTGAACATTTTGGGTTTATTTCATATGCTGCATTATGAACGAGCTTCTAAACAGACTTCAGAACTAATTTGACTATTGTTCTGGGAGCTGCCCCTTTCAATATCTTGGTCACTGCAATGAACTGGACTTTTCTTTCCGCATTCAACATTTGTGTGTTTTCTTTAGGTTGTGGGAGCAGCAACACAAACACACAAGGGAAAATCAAATATTTTGCTTTGCAAAATAAAGCCGACAGCCGATGTCTCTCTGACGCATTTTCTTCCACCAACAACTACTGTTTTAAAAAAAGAACACAAATTGTTCAGTCCAGTTCTCAAAATATAAAAAAAAACCTCCCAAACCTTATACACTGCTTGTTTTAAAAAAAAAAATATATATATATATATCAAATTGTTGTGACCAGCACATCACCACTAGAAATATATACAGGATTTCTGAGTAAACCAATAATTACATCTGGTGGAGGGTCTTTTGTCATTTTATGTATGCTACCAGCTTAAGTGGCATTTGAGGGATGATTGAGGGTCTATATGGATGGTTGAGGTTGCTTGAGATAGTAACTCGGTACACCAATTCTGTATTAATTCCTAGGTGTTCAATGTTCATTTTGCATTGAAGCTGTGTATTCAGCTCCTTTACACTTTCTAGTTTCATAGTTTAGAAACTTTGTTGTTTTTTTCTTAAGTGATGTGTGTATGTGTGTGTATATATATATATATATATATATATTGTATTTTATAGCTCAAACGGCTAGGTATGTTACGGTAAGTCGGTACGGTAAGTATGTTACGGTAAGTGATTGCCACAGTCCTTACAAATTATACAGAAAAACAACTATTCGCTCTTTTCTAGTTTTGAAGTATTGACATTACATTTTCATTTAGGTAATACTTCCTTTAGAATCCCTTCTATATTAAGGTAACCAGGAGGTTTGGGACCTGGATGGTTGTTTTGAATCAGGAATTCAAGCCATTTAAATGCATGCAAAACAGTACAAAGGAAACTAGGCCATAAGTCCAAAGTAGTAGGTGTTTTTGCTTTTTTTAAACAACCAATAAAAATGTGGGAGCATTCCTCACCCTTCTACCTAGACACATTTCCTATTAATTTCATTGTAGTTACTAAATATTTTGCATTAGTTACTGAATAATAAGCTTTAAGATGCATCACTGAACAATAATCTGGGACTTTAATGGGTTAATGTCCTACACACAAGACGTTTGATAAAGTTTGTCATTTCACATAAACCTGATGAATTGTCTCAGATTGTCCCATCAGTATGTATTATCTGATTTTTCGTTTCATTTTGATGCTTTGTTTCTTTTTTAGTGAATCTGATGGAAACCATAGCACAGAGGATGAGGCTAGTAAGGCTGATCTGGAGGACATTACTGACAAACCTGCTGCTCAAGAGGCTGGAGGCTCAACTGCATCTCTTATATCCCTCTCTGGTGCCCCCTGTAGTACTGGAGGTCAGCTCATTCTCAATAACACAGGGGGATTCCTTACTAGTCCTCATCCCCTGTTGCTCAATGGGAGCCCACTGTTATCAGGGACTGGAACTGGTGTCATCATTAATGGACTGACTCTGAGCGATGGTCATGCAGTCACCCTCAGTCCTGTAACTACCAACACTCCACTTTTACTCAATGGGGCTCAGGTTATATCTAAGGGTAGTGGAAACAATAGCGTCCCAAATGAAAACTGCACTACCAAAATAGAAACGCAAGCCAACCTCACTAGCGCAGTTCCTGCCTCATTGACCGAGGAAACTAATGCGACCAACCATAATGTCTCTCCGTTGGACTTCATTACTGTTCCAGGGACTATGAAAGCTCAAGATAGCAGCCAAATGGTGCCTCTCAGCTCCATATCCACATCCACAATCTCTTCCACAGTGATGACTCACACCTCCCTGCCTTCATTAGCATTGACTCAAAATGGCATCCTTTCTTCTGCAGTTTCCCCATCTGGTGCGGTTATTTCCAACCCAGCGATGCCACTACAATCCACCCAGCAGCCTGATCTTGTGGTGGTAGCAACAGCTGGTTCTCAAATAAATCCTACATCTTCGATTTCACAAATGGCATCTTCTTCCACTGTCTCTAGCTCTCAGGTTTTTTCTTTGCCCCAAGTAGTACCATCCATCCAGGGTATTCCAGTATCTCAATTAGTGCAGCACCCAGCAGGGACTCCGGTGTCTTGCCCTCAGTTGGTTCCAGTGTCCCCCATTACTACTCAATTATCCCAGAGTTCCACCCCTCAGTTTTCAACCCCCAATCTGCAAATTGGGCCCAGGTACACTCAAGCTCAACCTCAGAATGGATCCTCTGCACTTGGGGAGAACACTGTTGTGTCTGTCCCCCGGGTGCCTAATGGACAGGCTCCACAAGGGCTGACACTTCGGTTAATAGACCAGTCCACTTCAGCCACCACCCCACACATACAGACCCCGGTGGTCACACAAGGCATTCCCATCTCCTCACCAACACAAGTAGTTCCTGTTTCACAGTCCAAGGACACAGGGCAACCCCAGCTGGTACCTTTGCCCCAATTCATGCCTGTATCCCCCATTGCTGGAGCACCTACAGGGACCATATCCTTCCCTCAGGTGGTCCCAGCTGCACCCTCCTTCTCCATCCCAACTCCAGGAGGTGCTTTCCAAATCTTAACATCTGGCTCTGGAGGAGGAGTTGCTATGCCTCAGGGGGCTATACGTATAAGCCCAATAGGACCTCCTCAGAGTGTGCCTACAACTGGTGCTATTCCAGGTGTCCAGCTTCTCAATTCAGGAGTGATTCAACTTCCCTCTGCTTCTCCAGGTAAGATGTGGGGCAGTATTATTGAATCATATTAGATTCACCAGACATTTCAAAGTTCATTGAAACCAAGCGGTAAAGTTTACTGTCGGTTGTACACCGACTGCAACACAATTGATTTTTGTTCCTTCTTTCCACCACCAAATGGTAGAGCTTGACTGCATTATTCTGCTCTTGTTTTAAGGTAACTTCCTCTTGGCAGGTGGCAGTCCATACCTGAGTGTTCAGAATGGCAAACTCATTCTCACCATCCCAGCTGGTTTCCAGTTTACCAGCATGCCTGTCAAGTCCATTCCAGAAAATCCAGGCCCAAGTGCAAGCAGCAGCAGTGGACTGGAACATACCTTAACAGGAACTTCACTACAAACTCAGCCAGTCTCCTTATCCTCTGCCCAGACCTCTACACCCTTTCAGTCATCTCCTTTAATTGGCTCATCTGCACTTTACTGTAGTCCTGAGCCTGGAGCCCTGGCCAATCCAACGCCAGGAGCGTCTCCAAACACCTCAGACCCTCCGACTCCAACCCCGACTAGTGTGCTGCAATCCCAACAGACCCTCAGCCCTGAGAGCATGCTGTCATTCAGTCCCCTCAGCAGTGGTGTAGCCAGTGGTCCCCATCTCATTCAACCTGCTTGGAGTCCCGTGCCCCTGTCATCTTCATCTGGACTCACACTGTTTGATGTACGTGGGAAAGGGGATCTACCCGAGGATGCAGGTTTACTGGGCTTACCAGGTGGGGAGTCCCTGCTATTGGGTACCCCTCCTTCGGTCGATGATGTACATAGGGAATCTCATCTGGACGAGGTGGAGATGGATGGAGACACAAAGATTCTTACCCAACTGCAGTCCGTCCCCGTGGATGATGATTTGGGTTTGTAATCGTTCGTCTCTTGAGTTGCCTTTCAGAAGCCCACAGACAATCTTGACTCTTGGTCCACAGCACTCTATATTTTGTATGTTGATGTATGCCATTGGAGATAGGATTCATAGTAGACTCTTGGTAAATGATGCATCATTTGTTCATTTATAGATTTGTTTCAAAAAAGAATGGCCCACTTATAAGTTTGTAGATTTTGTTGGCTCTAACATCATCTCTCTTTTGTGGTTCACGGAAAACAATTTAATATGGAGATTATGGAGGTTTTACTTCCCAAAGAAATGCATGGGGATCAATGGTATTTGCAGAGATGCATTGAACATTACATTATGGGCATCTATGCAACAGTAGGGCTACTTTGTTTTTTAATAATACAAATCAAGCATTATAGTTGGAATTTACTGTACAATCAGTATTTTATTGGTTTATGAGAAGTTAATGTTTGTTATGAATCAAACACTCAAGCCAATTACTTCAATGCAGCTCATTCATAGAAGGCACTGCGGATCAGTTTATTTGAAAGCAAAAAAGGCTAGCTGCTAGCTTCAAACCTACACCAAAGTATATGAAATGTGGTAAAACAAACCGAACCCTAAATAGAAGACTATTTCTGAAAATAGTAATTTCTGCAAAACTAAACTCGTTTATTGGATTTTACAGCACATTTTAAAATATGTGCATTTTTAAGTAATGGGAATAACAAGTAGGTTGTTTATTATTATTATTATTATTATTATTATTATTATTATTATTTTGTTAGTCACATACTGACTCAATCCTGGGGCCTGTCTCATAAAGCAGGATTTCGTTTGGCTAGGTAGCGCTCTTTGATCTTAGTCTATTTCCTCACTTTTTATTCCATTAAACTGCTGACTTTCATATTACACAGTTAAGTAGTTGTAGTGAAGGTTAGATTCCAGAAATTGAACAGATGGTCATCAGTTAGATTCTAACTGTGTGTCTAACAAATGTCACTTATTCCCTAGATTAGGCTACTAAACTTTCACTGTGAAAATTTAGCACCCCTTTAAAACGTGTGGATATAAGAGTATAAATTATTTAAAAAAAAAAAGTCACTTTACACCATATGCACAGATGTAGAGAATTTCCACAGAAATTCATTTTAGGGTGTAATAGAGCAAATTCCACTCTCTGCTAATGCTCACACTGTTCTAGTGTATTTAGATGTTATTGATGATGGTAAGAATGTCAGCAAACATACTGCTTGCTAAGCTCATCACAATGGTTTTACCATTTACCCAATATGGCCACAAATGGGAGTTCTACAGAAGTGCATTGGTGGTGCAAAGAGAACATGGTAATTTTCTTTCATCGCAGGTATCATTAGCAGATCATCATAGTATAATCTAACACACACGTTATCGCACACGTTTTAATTGGGATCACCTTGTGCAGCATGAGAAGTAATAATTTTAAAAGATATCAAATTTGACTGAAATCACACAGTGTAAAACAGGGTTTAATGAGGAACCCAAGTTATGTTAAACCTGCTTTATGAGCCCGACACCTGGATATAGGACTGTGTTGACATCAGAATGTTATAAGTAGTCTAACCTACACATCTTATGACCATGTCATTTTTCACAATGAGTACTTGTTTAACGACACCGTACTAGATTGTGCTTTTTTGCTTTCAATAGGTTTATGAAATGGTTTATGAAACTACACCTGGATTTTCCAGTCAGAAAGTTCGAATTGCCTTTGTGTAGGATATTGAGGTGTAGTACACCATCTTTAACTTTGTTCTATCCTTATTGGGAAGAGAGGCATGTTTTTAAACAGTAAACATCTGATCAAATATATTGTTATTTTATCAGTTTTATATACTTTATTGTGCTATCCGTCTACTTTGGCATTGTAATCATCTTCAATCTGAAGTATGTATATACATTTTAGTAATTCGTGTACATCCAAAGACTGAACTAGTTTTTCAGAGCATTAATAGTTTGTGTAATGTCAGCCCATAACACCTGATGTTTTCCACACATGCACATCTTTTGATTTGTAAATTATGCACCATAACTGAACTGCACAAGTTGTTGTCGATTACTTTTCATAGTTGGTTTCTGATTTAATAAGCACTCCTATCCGCCACTACAGCGTAGAACATGCTGGGAAGGTACTGTAAGCCAAGTTATTTGAAAGAGAATTGGCTTATTACTGTTATTATTTTTTTTTTATCTATGCAATGACTTTAAGTTGAACTTATGTGAAAAGTAAATTTGTGCTTGCAAATTGGCGTTAATGTTTTTCGACGACTCCAGTTATTATACAGTTAAAGCTAAATCTTAGGAATCTGCCATCCTGTTGAATCCAACTCAGTTTTCACACTACATGTTCATCAGTTCTCTGCAAATATTATAATGTTATTTTTTTTCTATTTTCATATAGAGAATTTTGTAGATTTTATTTGAGTGTCTGTTGTCTTTCAATCTTGTCCAGTCAAACTAATTGTGCATTGATGATGATTCTGGTCAAAGATCAGTCAGAATCAATTGTCTATTTTCAAGTTTTGTATATGGTAAGGCCAGCAATATTTTACAAGTAACTTTGCGTATGTCATACCATTCATGTCTGTGGAATTGGCTCACTCAATTTCAGAAATATCATTTTTGGCATTCATTTGTACGTGCAAGGTTAAAAACTATAAATGAAATCTCAAATTATGGTGCTTATCTGCAGTAGGCCAACATGTCTTAATCTTTTGCACATTTTAGCCATGACCTGCCGTTTACTTCCCTCTTGGTAATATTGGTCCTACTGAAGCCATCAAGAAATTTTCTCCAGTATTTACCTATAAGTGAGAAATGACACTACCACAAACTTTATGTACTGTTATGTTGCAGGAGACAGTGTGTTTTTACTTTCTGTTTTTATTTTCTGTATATATTTAAAGCATTAGCAGGAGTGGACAAATCATTAGGCTGGGTACCTGAAGCAAGCAGCTTCTGTGTTCAGCAGGGTGTTAATATGGATGACCTTTAATGGATGCTAGACAATATTTCCAGAATCAGGGATATGACCGGAAACTAAGCTGAGCCAGTTATAGTACAGTACAGCACAAAAACTTAATTAAACCTAATGCTATGTCAAAACACACGCACCTCGCTTATAATACTTCATCGGGCAAACATGAAGACGCCAACTAGACTTAAATATCGTCTTTATGTGCAAGAACACACCAGAGCTCATAGCTGAAATCTTAGCCAAAGACTTCCTGCCTTTTTTGTCTAGGGTCCAATTATAATTCAGTTTATCAGGAGAGGGAAAAGACTATAACTACATAAAACCACCACTCCCAGGGATTCAGACACTCTTTGAAATCTATTCAGCTAGACTTTCTAGACTAATTTGCTTGTTGTTTTTAAGTTATATTATGTTAGTTGCACATTTTCTATTTAAAAAGGCTTTGGGCAGCCAAACCATGGAACTGGATACCACATTGGAACTTTGACTGGTGGGCTGATTAATAAATTGATGATTTGTCCACCCCTGACTAATTAGTTAGGAACCAGTATTTTGATATTGCTGGATCTACAGAGGTCCATCAGAACACTTCTGTTACATTTTCTATATACTGGAAATATTTGTATTTTAGAAGTGTATTCAAAATAGGACATGTAGCATTTATATGCCAAAGGCTTGTATTACATTTTCTGTTTTATTTCTTCCATGCACCTGAACAATGTGTTGTTTTCCCAATATGTAAGAAACAAAGGGAATTTGTGTGTGTGTGTGTGTGTGTGTGTGTGTGCATTGATGTGAATGAGCAACAAATAGTGAACTTTCCCGTTGCTGTTATTGAATGTTAAATTTTTTTGTGGCTGATTTTAGTACATTTGTTACAGTACTATCAGATATACAAAGATATCATTCCATCCCGAGGAAAATATACAGCTGATCAATCCAAAGAATTTTGTAATGTAGTTTAAATTTAATAAAGGGATTTTTTTTTCTTGTTTTGTTCCCAGCATGATAAAACTCTTTTAAAGAGTTGTTTCATATTTGGTATAGTTATTCTATTTTTTATATCTCATTTTTTTGTGTTAAATATACTTTACAATGCAACTTGTTTGGTCTCATTTTGTGGTTTTAATGAATACCTTCACATTTACATTTGCATTTGCATTTATTTATTTTCTAGATGCATTTATCCAAAGCGACGACTTAGTGCGGCAGAACACAATCCCAACACAGAGCTGAGCTGCTTTCACAAAATGCAGTCAGTCATCCAATACCTGCTTACTAATGAGGTTTTGCATTGCAATTACAAGTCTGATGTACACTACTAGTCAAATGTGTTTTAAACTCCTACAGTTTATGTTCTTACAGTCTACTCACTATTATTACCACAGACCAAATAAAATAATAGGGAATAATAAGGAAATAAATAAGGAAACTGAAATCTTAGTGGAACTTATTAACTGTTCGCTCTCAGATCCTAATGAGAATTTAAATTAGTGTTTTATTTAAGGCCGTCACACTTGGAGGGTGAAACCATAGCTGTAGCTGGTAAAGCTTATAGATAAAAGACTCAGACAGTGCTAGAATGAATTGTACAGCAAAAATATATGGTGTGTTACACCACAGCTATGCTGAAGTCTCAAATCTGATTGGTCAGAAGTTATGTAAATGGTAAATAAATGGCGTACTTATATAGCGCTTTTTACCCAAAGCACTTTACACTGTGTCTCATTCACCCATTCTCACACACCAGTGGTAGCAGAGCTGCCATGCAAGGTGCTAACTTGCCATAGGGAGCAACTTAGGGTTCAGTTTCCCAAGGCATTACACTTTGGCATTTGGAGTCACATGGGCCGGGAATCGAACCACAAACCCTACGATTAGTGGACAACCCGCTCTACCACCTGAGCCACAGCCGCCCCCCTGTGAGGAGCAGAACATTTTATGTACGTATGTTCTACTCCTCACAATTTAACCTAATAATAACCTGATTAAAACATTAATATTTAACAAGAAAAGCATCTAATATTTGATTTGGTTGATATGATTCTGTAAGGAGGGGTTAATTTAAAAATGATGTAAGGAGTCTCCAGTGTTAGCACTTTGTTAAACCAGCATGTCAGGATTCTTTGAAGTTTTCTACCACCGGAAAAGTTTCAGGACCGGAGGATGTGTTTTGCATATTTTCTCTTTTGTGCTATTATCTACAAGAGAAAGGGAAGCAATGACTGGTTATAGCTGCTATAATGTAAGCGATAACAAGAACTGATTTTGTTTTTATGTTCAGTAACATTAAATGCAACAATAAATGAATAAACGAGGGGCGCACGGTGGCTTAGTGGTTAGCACGTTCGCCTCACACCTCCAGGGTTCGAGTCCCGTCGGGGCCATGTGTGTGCGGAGTTTGCATGTTCTCCCCGTGCGTCGGGGGTTTCCTCCGGGTACTCCGGTTTCCTGCCCCAGTCCAAAGACATGCATGGTAGGTTGATTGGTGTGTCTAAAGTGTCCGTAGTGTATGAATGTGAGTGTGTATGTGCTTGTGCCCTGCGATGGACTGGCACCCTGTCCAGGGTGTACCCCGCCTTGTGCCCGATGCCTCCTGGGCTAGGCTCCAGGTTCCCCGTGACCCTGAAAAGGAGTGAGCGGTTGAAGATGGATGGATGGATAAATGAATAAAATTTATGACGTTTAGTTCTGCAATAAATAAAGATTTGTTCTTGGCAAATTGCTGTGGTTTAAGGAAGGGGAAGAAAATACTTCGAAATGTGCGTTCGAGGTTACAATACTTACAATACTGGGCCCTAAATCTTCAGCAAATTTCCTAAAGATGTTGAGCAGACATTCCTAAAAATGTCTGTTTTTTTTTAAAGATATAGAAACTGGAGGATTTTTTTTTCAAGGAAAGGATTGTATGGTTTCTCGTACATATATTTATGGGGGGAAATCATTTGGGGTGAGATGGATGTTTCACTGAAAAATTAAAGCCGCAAACATCGAACGTATTAGCTGACTGATTTGTAGAAGTTAAGGAAAATTGTACAAAGGAGATGTAAAGATTACTTAAAAGCCCAACAGTGGTTCCTGATTGTGTGGGGGTCTTAGTTAATGAGTGTTGTGGTTAATGAGCCTCAAAATAGTTAATAAGGTCAAATCTGCTGTACAAAGACCACATTTTTCAGGTGCACG
Organism: Noturus placidus; assembly: GCA_022414735.1. Taxonomy (NCBI): domain Eukaryota; kingdom Metazoa; phylum Chordata; class Actinopteri; order Siluriformes; family Ictaluridae; genus Noturus; species Noturus placidus. Next base: position 379,598 of record JAFFST010054599.1, on the reverse strand, counting down.
TTTGGAGGCAAATGAGATCCATCCTTCGGGCATTCATTACATGTACGCCATGCAGGAGTCGTCACTGACCAAATCCCTTAAACGTTGGTACCGTCATTTGAGTTGTAAATAGGAATGCATTCAAATGTAAATGTGTTTACTTTCGATATGTCCCTCACTATTTAAGATATCAGCAAGGCTCCAGGTTAACAGGTTTGTTTTGTTTTGTGTGCGCATGACTCAATGCAAAGTATGTTAGTACTTGTCAGTGTTTTCTTAACCCACATGGGCTCCGGTTACCTGCGTGCACTTCATCGTGGGCGGATCTGCTCGGGAAAGAACAGGTATAAGTGTGTGAAGCTTCACATGCTTGGATACACTCTCAGTTACTCAGCAGGTCTTTTATGCGAAACACAAAGGATTACAATGCGATTGGCACCTTTCCCTTGAAACCGAACTGAAGGCCATCCTGAGAGAAGGTAAATTTCAAAAACTGTACAAAAAAAAAAAAAAAAATATCTCACTATGATTATATTTCATAGCTTTAGCAACTTGGTAGAACTGAGGCTCGTGTTACTAATAATTCTAGAAATAATACTGTAGTAACTATTGACATGGATTAATGTCCAACATTGACTAAGGAACTGGAATTAAAGTCTGAGTTTTGTTTTGTTTTTTTTTTTCCCCTGAGAATCAGCCGAAACCACATAAAATCAAATCTCTCCAGACTTCTTCACCATGGCAATGGGTTTTTCACAAGATCAGGTGGCATGTGTGTGTGAGGTTCTGCTTCAGAGCGGGTGTATCGAACGCCTGTCCTCCTTCCTTCGTTCTGTACCTTCTCTTTCTACGTGCCCTCCGTTCTTGCACCTAGGCCCACAGCACAACGTGGAGAGCTTGCTGAAGGCACGGGCAGCCGTGGCCTTCCACCAGGGCCGGTTCAGTGAGCTCTACACTCTCATAGAGGGCAATACGTTCTCCCCACTCAGTCACTCACTTCTCCAGCAGCTCTGGCTCCGGGCGCGCTACCTGGAGGCTGAGCTGCAGCGAGGGCGCCCTCTTGGAGCTGTGGGCAAATACCGTGTACGGCGCAAGTTCCCACTGCCTCGAACCATCTGGGATGGAGAAGAGACAAGCTACTGCTTCAAGGTAAGAAGACTTGATCTGCTAATTCAGGTCTTCATATAAAGGTCCTTATAGAATTGATGAAGCAAGACAAGTTTGTTACCATTAGGCTAAAAATGACCTGATGTTAAAGGAATATTCCAGCAGTTTCCACCTGATCTCTACTACCTGTATCTGTATTGTATGGAATACCACGATTCTGGTGACTCATTTATAATGGAGGTTTGTTTAATTCTGTCTAATTTGTTTAATAAAGTGCAGTTGTTTAATTCTGTCCACAAATATATAAAACATGATTTCAAAAGTGCAACCTTACACGCTAACAAGAAAGACCTTTGCATGAGACAGACACGAGGAAAAAGCTAAAAATGATCTCCAGTTACTTATGTTTTCTCAAAGGTATTGTGGTCTCCATGTGCATCAGACTCAACTACACTGAAATCTTCCTATGGAAAAAAGTTGTGTCATTTCTAAAATGTCAAATAATACAGATTTAATACTGATGAATTCATGGAAGAACACTGCATAAAAAAAAATCTGTAGTACAGAAATGTTTATCAATGCATTTCAGTAACGTCCTTGAATCACAATTCATGGACTTTATTTTTAATGAGTTGAATACATTTAAATCTGTCCTGTTTTGCAACGTATTAAATGTATTAAACATAAAATCATTAAACATAAAATCATGCCCAAGTATTTTATTTAGATCTCATTTTCTTTGACTAAATTACACTTTTAAAATAGTTTACTTAAGGTCATGTAATTGTTCAATTATTTTGTAGGGGAAAATGACCGAAAATGCACATCATGTCATTGAAACATAAGTGAGATTTAAGTCAATGGATCTTTATATATCTTAATATGATATGTTGGTCCAAAACATTGGAGTATTCCTGTAAGCATTTTATAAACTATTAATGGTCAGAACTATTTGCTTATACTGATAACCATGTAGACAAATCCCTCTTTGGATTATGGTTTGCACCTCTAAACAAGGATCAGTGCACCAATTTAAATCTGTGACTCTTCACACATCTACGGTCACCATATCAAAGTTAAGCTCATAATAAAATGTCGTGCTGGAATGGTTGTGTGTATTTACAGGAGAAGTCACGGTGTGTGCTGAGAGAGTGGTACTGTAGGAAGCCCTATCCTTCACCCAGAGAGAAGCGGGATTTAGCCACAATGACTGGTCTCACAGCCACTCAGGTCAGCAACTGGTTCAAGAACCGTCGTCAGCGGGACAGAGCTGCTCAGGGCCGCAAAGGGTGAGGGAACGTACAGTACTGTATCTTCTTCTGGCTTTAGATAGAGTAGGGTTCCCCAAGCTTAACGTCATTAAAGGAGTGGTTGCACAATTTCCCCCTTTGTAAATGTTGTCTAGACGACTCATGTAGATGATAACAAATGATTGAAGTCTGCCTCGTGTATACAAGCTGCCATCTTGGACAGACTGTGGTATAATTTTCTAGCACAGTTTGGCGTAATCCCATCCCTATATGGAGAAATGTAAAGGTTCAAGGTGATACAAACGATAATGTAGTTTCACTATGACCTTCAGTTTGTAAAAACAGTCTATTTATGCTGTCACGAAAAAATTTATAAAAGATTTTGTGTGGTTTAATGATGTTCTTTGTAGCAAGTATAGATTTTAGAGAGTAAAAGATAGTCATGTATTTATCGAAAAGATTTTGAGTGAGATAGACTTACAGTACATTAGCTTCATAGCTCCGGCAACAAAAAAAAAAAAAAACAAGAAGCAAAAACAAAAAAAAAACTTTGTTAACAAGAAGCAAACATTAGACACCAAACACGTCTTGGATGATCGACTAGGTAGAGCTGAGGTAGATTTTCAGATTACTGAACTATTTCTTTAACAGGTATTCTGTGAGGTTACAATTGGTAAATTAGAGCAAGTAAACAATACATTATGCAAAACACTAAATTAAATTCATTCATCATATTGTGCCTTCTCTGCTTTCCTGTCCTTGCCCAGTCCTAAAAATTCTGAGCCACTTTTTTCTTTTTCTCTCTTAGACAAATGGAGGATTCTGTGCCGGAGTGCTTGGGCTCAGAAGGCGCAACTAGAGGTTCACTCCACAGGTCTGACGATGACCTTTCACCTCCGCCGAGCCCTGGCTCGAGAGGAGACCTGTTGCCCTGCTCTCAGCTCTCCTCGGCTCAGCCTCCACCTCTCAGGCACCTCGGAGCTGCGCATTACTTTCCCTACTGAGGCGACTGGAGCCTTCAGTAAAGAATAGACACGCTTCAATGAGCAGGAGTATGAACATGGACATACAGCTACTGCCCCCCAGTGGCCAGAAAGCAGAAATTCCCTCAGAGTCTGCTTAGTCTGTGTTGGATACACTGTAAATGCCTTATCATGAAGACAAAAAGAAAATGTCTGTTTATGCTCCAGGAAATTGCTTCATGTTTAAATTCCTTTTCTGCCTCAATTTTGTAACAAACCACGTTTACTCTATACTGTCCTCAAAAAGGTGGTGCAACTTCTGCAGAAAACTGATGTATATGTAGCTCATTTCCTCGGTTACTTTTACCCATGTACAATTTTATTACATTATAAAGAAAAAAAAAAGATGTCTTTACAATTGTCTATTTTAGACATTCTTTTGGGCATATAGTGCACTGCAGCACTGATTTTACAATGACCTCATGTTACACCCTATGTAGTGAGCATATGTAGCGAATAAGCCATTTGGCATTTCACCTGAGTTGGAGGAGCTTAATAAAAAAAAAAAGAGAAAAGAAATCCTTTGGTAAGATAAGTGGAAAAAATTAAAGTTGATAAAAGTTTTAACGTTGCCTCCTTGTGATTTTCTTTGCTTAAAAACAGCAACACAAATGTCACAAATTATGGAAATGCATAGTGTCGTGCTACTGCGAATATTCCGTCTGTATATGGCCGTAAATGCATTTAAATACTAAATCTTTAATATATTTGAAATTCAAATGAAAATTTTAAAAGAATTTGATATTGCTAAGACTAGCTATGCCACCTACTCCGGTTTCCTCCCCCAGTCCAAAGACATGCATGTTAGGTTGATTGGCGTGTCTAAAGTGTCCGTAGTGTATGAATGTGAGTGTGTATGTGATTGTGCCCTGCGATGGACTGGCACCCTGTCCAGGGTGTACCCCGCCTTGTGCCCGATGCTTCCTGGGATAGGCTCCAGGTTCCCCCGTGACCCTGAAAAGGAGTAAGCGGTTGAAGATGGATGGATGGATGGATAGCTATGCCACCTAGCTAGCAAGCAGAGAATGCAGCACAATTCTTTTCCCAGAGAAGAAAACCTCCTATAAAATGTTGTCCATTTGTAACTTTAGCAAATGCAGTTTAAATCGTCCTGGTCTCCAGTTATTTACAATGAATGGAATCAATCTTTTCTCCATCATTATCCTCACAACTCCTAACAAAGCAAATCTACACTTGACCCACAGGACTCTTTAAAAACGTCTTTAGAGCTAGTAGAACTTTTGTGAAATGAAAATGCTGGAGACATTAATATAACTTATTGAACCAAGTGACACAAATATACATTTTTGCTCTCTAAGCATGTATAATTTTCATATTGTCTAGAAAATATCGTATAACTGCAGGTGACTGAATTATCACAGCGTAAAAGGTTTATTTGAAGCTAATGCCATGATATAAACAGGCTCATGAAGAAGGTCCAATGTTTTTAAAGTGAAAAAAAAAAACTCAAACAAACAAACAAAAAAAAGTAGAACTGGTGTTGACGAGAACGCTTCTGTAACTCTGGTTCTTCCTATTAAATCATTTGTACACCTCAAATAACCTAATAATCATATTCAGCTATTGAAGAAAATCTATTTCAGACATTTGACCTTGCTGGGTTTTTTTTTTTTTTTTTGCTTCTACCATTTAGTGGTGAAAAAAATCCATCCATTTTCTGTACTACTTATCCTACACAGGATCGTGGGGGAGCCTGGAACTCGGGGCACAAGTTGGGGAATACCCTGGACAGGGGGGCCAGCCCATCGCAGGGCACAACTTCACACACCCATTCACATATTATTGACAATTCGGAAATGCCAATCAGCCTACAATGCATGTCTTTGGACTAGGGAGAAAACTGGAGTACCTGGAGGAAACCCCGGAAGCACGGGGAGAACATGCAAACCCTGCACACACATGGTGCAGACATGTAGTAGATCTGAAGCCTATCCTGGGGAACAACAGGCATGTGGCAGGAATATACCCTGGGACATCTAATCAATCACAGGCCACCATGAATACACACATTCACACACTCATTTGCTGCCATTTGCTTATACTATTTACTTATACTATGCACTAAAAGTATGTATTTGTTTTGTGAAGAAAAAGTACATACTTTTGAGTGTGTAGCAAAAGAGGACGCAAGTACTGGATGTAATGGAAGAAAATGCTGTTGCCTAGTTACACACATTTTCACCATAAACAAACTCCTTATTGCATTTCTTCATTCATTATCCTTACATAATTCATACTATACAATTTAATTTACCATTCCCTTGATTTATTTTTCCACATTTCATTTACACCTCTCTAAACACATTACATTAGTTTGCAGGTTGAATCCGGCGAACCAAACCGTCACCCAACTCCTCCTCCCTCGCACAAGGAATTGAGTTCAATATCAGTTGAAAAAGTGTCCACGGAGCCATAGTTCAAAAATCTACAAGAAATAGTAGACCCTCCGGGTATCTCTGGGATACGCATTTTAACATACTACCATTTGGGACACGGTAATTCTATTTATACATCAAATACTATTTATTGCAGCAAATCACTCCTTCTTCATAGCCAATTCACCTACCGTTTTTTTTTTTTGGAGGTGGGAGGAGACCAGAAACCTGGAGGAAACCCACATGGATACTCGGAGAACGAGTGAAACTTCACATGGTAGTAACCCGAGCTCAAGATCAAACCTGTGATCCTGGAAGAACCTGTGATCCTGCAACATTTTACTTAGGGCTTTAGTTAAAGTGAATACACAGCACAAAGGAATCATCATAGACAGTAATCACACAGAAGATGAGACATAGATGTTTTATTGCTATTTATTTTAAGTGTGTAGCTGCTCAAAGAAAGTTTCGTAAGAATTAGTCTAGCTCACATTCAGTTCCTTGCAGTCCCCCCCCCCCTTCAATTCCAATGTAACTAATTGAAGTGGAACCATGCATAACAGTTCCAGATTAGGCACTGGCAACAGCAAATAGTCTATCAGTGAGTAGAGTTTGGTACTGAGTCAGTTTAAAACCTGAAATTCCCATTTCACTGGAATTGAAATATGATGTCCTTTCTCAGTCTCACAGGTCCTGCTAAAAGCTTAATAACAACATTTTTTATTTTTAGTGTACATTCAAATCTAACCAGCACTGTATGTGCAACAGGTTAGCAATTAATGGCTCAAACTTATGCAGTAAATCAAATGTACAGGCTCACCACAGTCTGCATGTCTGTGGACAAAAAGTCTTCATATTAGTTTGGATACTGATTGAAACAGCTGCCAAAGCATGTGTGTGTATGGCTCTTGTTTCAGCAGATAGAAAGAAAGAAAGAAAAAAAACCTTAAAATAATCGTACCACACTTCCACAGCTGATGCTGTTTCTGTATGTGACCAAGAGTTCTTGCATCATCGCTATCTTCCGATATGTAACAAAGAATGTCTCTCTATATGTGTTTGTGTTTGTCGGAGGCATCTCAGAGGTGCAGGTATTCAGCCAGGAAGATGGCTAGGATCTTGGTGAGGTTCTCGACTGTGGGCCGGTGCATGTTCTCCTCTGTGTCCTGAAGCGTGTGCCAGAATGGAGGGAATGGTGTAGAGATCAAATGCAGCACCGGTACACCTGCAGGATGGCATGGCCATGTTTAGGAATGTTCCTAGAGCAGTCATTGTCCACTGCTGTGGATGATCCTACAAGGATACCCTAAAAACCGCTTTAAGCAGATAATCTCACCTGGATGCTGCAGATTTGTCCCTTCTTTTGTGCCGTGCTCATGACAGGACACATTCCCAATATACTCACACGGAACATCATTTCAACATACTTTTAATGCTGTTTGCCTTTATGACGTCTACACGTGTATGCTGTAAGGATTTATAAATCACACTATCTGGTGTCACAAAGTATAGGATGGATGAATGGCTTGTTCAAATCCCAGCACTGCCACTACTGACCGTTATGCTGCATTCGACTAAAACTCATAACTTACGACAAAAAAAAAAAACCAAAAAAAAAAAAAACCACCCAATCAAATCAGAATTCCTACTCGTAAACATGAGCACGTTCCTCACAACCTTGAGTTCAGCAAGTGAAGTCAAATCAACATGGCTGCTTACAGCATCAGCAGTAAACAAAAGAGCAATGCAGACATATCCACTTGTTGATTCTTCGCTGTTTTAAAGAGGATCATGGGTAGCTGGCTAGATTGTTTCTAACAAAAGACAGACAGGGAGGCATCCATGGTTTCTACCACTTTGTCGCATGAACGCACAAAGGTTGAAAATAACGGAATTTCGAGTTTCTGGCGTAAATCGAATGCAGCATTAATCCTCATCTACTTAATACGTAGCCCGTCTGAATTGTCAATCTATTAAAGTCAGTGAAGGCTGACTTTGACCAAGTCCATAAACTGGTTAATTTAGGGCAAAAGTCGACAAAAAGTAAGAGTTTTTTTCCCGCATAGATATCAGAGGAAACAGCATCATAATTGCTTATCTCGAAGGAATTTTTTATGCGTAAAGTGATGAATCAACTGAAAGTGAGCCATAAGCACAGCAGATAAAGTGTGCAGCATACTGCAATCAACTTTTTATGAATTTGATTCACAACATTTCAGCAAACGTTTTACATCAACGCCACACTGATATCTTTAGAGTTAAGGTTTGAATTAGGTTATTTTCACTACCAGATGATTAAGTTTGTTAGCTTTTTTATGAAAAGCCTCACAAGCATAGCAATACACTCTGTGTGTGTGTGTGTGTGTGTGTGTGTGTGTGTGTCGTCACTCGCCTTGAAGCAAGAACGGTACGTGGTCATCCTGCACTGGTCCCAGATAAACATCCTTCCTGAAGTAGTTTTGTTCTGAACGACGAGATGACAGTAATCCCTGACGGTGCAGCCTCCTCTCTAAAACAACGAGAAAAGCAGAGACTATTATTTTTCCTAACTAAAGAGGCAGATCAAGGCTACAGGGTTGCCAGACCCCTAGAGAATCAAAAACACTAGTGTTTGAAAAGTATGTCTTCATTTAGCCCTCCTGAGCATTTCACAAACTGCCATATTTTCCCAATGGTAAGACGGTTTTTGGCCTGTTCTTGGTTGTGTCCTAGTGCTGTGTCTGCTTTAAAAGACTGAATAAAACACTCAAAGTGATGGATAAATGGACTTCAATCACTCAGTTGTCATTTTTATTACAGTGTCATTACCGTAAACAGAACTGCCTGGCAAATCAATGTAACTGACACTACAGCGTATGAAGAAGACTCCATGCTCGAGCGAAACATTAAATACAATAAACAAAAGGTACTGCTTTTCATTAGTAGCATGTGGAAAATGTTCCACACTGTAAAGCAAAACCTACATTGTATTTTGCTTTTAGATCTCTTGGTCTCTTCAGGGAAAACAATCAGCAGGGTTTTGTTAAAATCCACAACACATTAATTGTGTCTTATACTTTGGAAAGTTCTCCATTGACCAAGTAAGTTCTGATTGATTTTGAGTTTAGGAAAACACTAAACTGCAGAACTGTTTAATTTAGAGATGCACCGATCGACCGGCCAGGGACCGGAATCAGGTGATTTTCCGCGTGGTCGGCCCGGACCGGTGAGTCTAACGTCTTTCCGATTACAAGCCGGTCCGTTTTTTTCCAGTGGTGCAGACAATAACATCACAGCCACGCTCACACTCACAGCCACATGTAAATATGTCTTTGGCAAGGAAGTTCTTCACTGTGAGTGAAGAAAACACAAAGTTGGCAATTTGTAACAACTGTAAGGCTAAAGTAAACCGTGGGGGAACCACCACCAAAACATTCGCATCAACAAACCGAATTAGACACTTAAAAACACCATCACCGAGCTGAACATGCCCTGTTTGAAGAAGCTAAAAAGTGGCTAAAGCTAGCCAGAGCTCAGAATCAGCCACAAGGCAGCAACCTCTCTTATCTTAACCGGGGCAGTTGTGGCTCAGTCGTTAGAGCGGGTTGTCCACTAATCCACTAAACGTAGGGTTGGTGGTTCGAATCCCGGCCCGGGTGATCCCATGCCGAAGTGTCCTTGGGCAAGACACTGAACCCTAAGTTGCCCCCGATGGCAAGCTAGCACCTTGCTTGGCAGCTCTGCTACCATTGGTGTGTGAGTGTGTCTCATTTGTAAGTCGCTTTGGATAAAAGCGTCTGCTAAATGAATAAATGTAAATGTAAATGTATCTTTCCTTGGTACGAGCAGCAAAAATACCAAAGCAATTATGTGGAAAATTATGGAACTCATGGTCCCGGATGATCAGCCGTTCTCTACAGTTGAGGACAGAGGCTTCAGAAATCTGATCAATTTCCTCAGCCCAAAATACACAATAATGTGTAGGCGGTACTTTTCCGACGTTGCGTTGCCCGAATTGTTTAATCTCGAGTCATGTCACACACGCAAGCCAATCCCGAAGCAGCAATCAGTTTTACAACTGATATTTGGACATCTAACGTGAGCTTAATGTGCTGCACATTAACTGCACCTATTATTATTTGGAAGAGTATTGTACACTTCAGTTTTGTTCACAGGCTTGTAATCTTTGGACTTTTGTGATACGAGTAAAAAAAGAGAAAGAGGTCCATTTATAAACATAGTGGAAAATGACATCTGTTTTGTTATATACAGCAACTCAATTTCAGTGAATTGTTATTTCTACCTCTTTTCAGTCACAGAGCATTTTAATTGGCGAGAGGAAGTGAAAGAAGATCCTGTAACTTAGTGCAGTTTTGGGGAAATTGTTTAATATGTTTAATTATTTCTGTTATTATGAAAATAAAAGTTTGCACTGAAGAAAATTCGATTTTTGTTTGTATATGCTGTCAATTAGAGTTCTTAGAAAGAAAATCAGAAGTGGGAAAAAAAAAAAATCGGTATTGGCAGGTCACACTTACAAAAAAAAAAAAAAAACAGAAATCGGAATCGGCCAAGAAAATTGCAATCGGTGCAGCTCTTGTTTAATTCCATGTTTTTGACTGATGTGTTTATAAAGTAAGAGAGAACGAGAGGACAGAAAAATGGCTGACCTGCAGCGATAAGACGATCAAACCAACGTGCAGTGTTATCGAAATGATTGACAATCAGTGGCTCTGCAGCTCCGAGTAAGTCCAGCAGCACAAACAGATCCTGAAAGACACACAAGACAAAGCGTATGTACTCCTGTAAAGAAACGAGATGAAATACTGTCTGAATATTACATATGAGGTTTGCAGCCTCACCACTCACCACTGCCTGCAGCTGCGTGGTGTGTGTAGAGCCTGGTGGATGAGCTGTGTGGGCCATGAGCTCAGCCAGATGACGTGAGCCGTACAGAGAGTCTGTATCGGACCACTCCTCAAACGCCTCCTCTCCGTCGAAAAAGACGAACTGTAGCGTCACCGCAGACCTCTGCAAAAAAGGAAGGACCGGTTGCACAAGAGAGAGGCGAGAGTGAACAGAGGAAATGTGAATTTAGTTGAGCAGATATGAGAACGCTCAGAACAGTCAACTCAGCCCAGCTGTGTTTGCAAATCCCAACAAGGTCATCTTTGTGAGCTCTGCGTTAACACACACACACACACACACACACACTCTAGCATTACTGAATTTTCCTTTCACTGTGGCTAAATGTGGCTATGCCTATAGAAACAATTATATCTTCTGGCCCTTGTAGTTTTTCCAGTTACGGATGCATTTTGTGTGAAATATTTCTCTTGTCCACAAAGTCACTATTTTCATGTTTTCCAATGATTTGGTCTTCAAAACGTAGGTAAAAGACATACACAGACAGCATGCTATAAAGCTGTAGAGAACATGCTAAGAATACACACAGTGGCCACGCCTCTTTTATTGGAACTAACAGGCACAAAGGCTACGCCTCTTTCATTGGAACTAACAGACAAGGTGGCCACACCTCTTTTATAGGAATCAACAGACACAGTGGACACGCCTCTTTTATTGAAACAAACAGCGACCACACCTCTTTTATAGGAATCAACAGACACAGTGGACACGCCTCTTTTATTGGAGCTAACAGAAAGTGGCCACACCTCTTTTATAGGAATCAACAGACAGTGGCCACGCCTCTTTTATTGAAACAACAGAGACCACACCTCTTTTATTGGAACCAACAGACACAGAGGCCACACGCCTCTTTAAATGGGACAAACAGATACAGAGGTGTGGCCACTTTACCTGGGAGTTCCAGTTAAAAAACATGGCCACTCCGCCTTTTTTTTTACTGTGATTGACAGGCACAGAGGCCACACCTCCTGTATTGGGACAACAGGCACAATGGGACTGTTTCTAAATAATATTACATTAGCAGTAAAAAAACAGTATCACAAATCACAACTACTTTCCATTACCTTCACCTTAATTTTGACATATCCAACCTCACAATATTTCCCCATACAGATTCTTACAGTGTTCACTACTGATCACATTCTGCTAGAGTTTACCTTCTGTTTCAGAGCCCTAAGCTCTGTGTCCAGTGCTGATGCCAGCTCCAGCAGTATGGCACAGGGTACGGCTGAGTCACTGGCCCCAACAAACACTTGCTGTGGGTCTTTGGGGTCTCGAGGTAAGATTTTGGAGTCGTGGTGGCAGGCAAGGAGAAGCCGGCGGGGTGCAGAGGGGTCGAGCACGGCCAGCACATTACTGAAGGGCACGGGTCCTTTGGGAGTAGATGACTGGAATGAGTCCTCCTCTACAGCCCAGCCTGCAGAGAGGGCGCGCAGCTGGGAGACGATGTGCTGAACATATAAGAGAATGAGGAGCGAACAGCAGTCAGTGTGAGACACTAGTGCAGTCATAAATCTAGAAACCTCCAAAATCTCTTAGGTCTCTGGTGCTCTAAGTTTCTGGAATTTATGGAGAGATTTAGAGTTGAAGAAAATTCCAATCTGAACAATGGACAAAAACCTTGACAGCAGGAAATAAGAGAAAAGATCTGAGCTTAATACTATTCGCCATAGCCTCAGCTAAATGACATCTAGAATGATTGCGGAACTGACAAAAGTGAGGACAACTCAGAGAACGTGGCCCGGAGTTCTGGGTGATGTCTGTTTGCATTAGATCTCCAGTAAAGACCCTTGAGTATAAGAGAGGAGATGAGAAGGTGGTGGATGCAGATAGGAATTTATAGGAAGTTAACGAGGTGGAAGGTGAAGGTAAAGCTGTTGGTATCTCACCTGGAGAACGACTTTGCTTCCTGCTGTACCCGGCACCCTCTCGATCAGCATGGGCCGCAGGTGGGTCTCCCAAAGCCGAGCACCATTCACCTGATCAGCAAGCTGGCGTACCTGGGCCAGAGGTAACTTCTTGGGCATGTGGGAGACCTAAACACACAGAGGATGTGCAGAAATACCATTGTGAATCAGGGAAAGCTGGGTTGGATTGATTTGAAGGCAAGCAGCGACAGCACTTAATTTGAGTTCAAATCAAATTAATTTGACTTCCAAAGACCCATAATAGACAACATTTCAAACCTACGGCATGCATGTTAGCAAAAAAATACAGGAAGGAATGCTATAGGAAGTCATTCAGAGCCAGTGAGAACTGAAGTATTAGCAAGGATGCCATTGGCGAGGGATCCCTTCATTGGTGGATGTTCTTGGATGTACACTTCTTAGATGGTTCGCAACACTACCAGTCTCTTTTTAATTTGTTAATAAGTTTGGCAACATCTCTATGGTTCTTGTTAAAGTCCATTGCAACCTAGCAACAGCTTCCTGATCCAGCCATGAGAATGATTTCAGTACGTTCTTTTTTTTTTTTGTCAAAGGCATCATTCTTAGAGAGAGGTATCCATATGGAAAAGTACCTCACACCCACGGTTAAATATGGTGGTGGCTTTTTAATGTTTGGGGGATGTTTTTCTGCCACAGGACCTGGACATTTTGTGAGGACACATGGCATCACAGACTATCGAATATCAACAGATATTAAATGACAACCTGACTGAATCTGCCAGAAAGCTTAAAATGGGCCGTGGTTGGATCTTCCAGCAGGACAATGATCCAAAACATACATCAAAATCAACACACAAATGCTTTACTGCTCAAAAAATCAATTTCCTGCCATGACCATCCCAGTCCCCTGACCTGAAACCCATAGAAAACCTGTGGGGTGAATTGAAGAGGAGAGTCCACCAGCATGGACCTTGAAATGTGAAGGATCTGGAGAGGTTCTGTATGGAGGAACGGTCTCATATCCCTCGCCATGTATTCTCCAACCTCGTCAGGCATTATAGGAGAAGACTCGGAGCTGTTATATTGGCAAAGGGAGGCAGCACAAAGTATTGACTAAAAGTAAGTGAACCTACAACTCTTAAAAATATAAATAATAAAAAAAAGTGTGAATGAGTGTGTGAATGTGTGTGTGTGTGTGTGTGTGTGTGTATGGTGCCCTGAGATGGACTGGCATCTCATCCAGGGTTTGCATCCACTGTTCCTGGGACACATCCCCATGACCCTGGCCAGAACACAGCACTGTATTTTGCATTTGTAGGTAAGCACTGAAGTTCGGAAGTGTAACAGAGCATACAATCTGTTCAACATCTCAGTAAGTGTATAATGGAGTGCTTTACAGACCAATCTGGAATACACACAAACACATGTACCTTGTCCTGAAGCAGATGTTTGGGGCTGTCAGTGACGCCAGGGTAGCTGCACAAGTAAGAGCCTAGGATCAGCATCAGCATCAGCAGGATCAGGATCAGCGGCAGCGCGCGCCAAAGCCATAACCGGAAAGCACGAGCGCGAAACGCTCCCGTCGGCGCACAACCGGACACGGAGACACCACCACCGCCACCGTTCACCTGTGCAGATCGACTCCTCCGGCCACTTTTTGCCATTGTTTCCGTTAACTGGGTGAAAAATGAAGTCGCGCGGGATGTGTGTTGTTATTATTATTATTATTATTATTAGTGTTGTTGTGCACGAGCGCAGTGAACACATCAGTCACACTGAAGTAGACGTGGCACACTAACCCGCTCCAACAAACGCCTCCATACCGACCATGTTAAATCCCACATGACACCAGAGAAGAAAACAAAACAAAACAAATAGAAGTATTCAAATTTAAACGGCTGTGAACTTTGACCCGCACGCGCTGTGTTATCCAGTTGCACAATGTCCCAGCGTTACAGCAGCTTTAGGTAAACAAAGACACAAGCCACCCATGTTAGCGACCACTGGGCATTACCCGTGCTGACTGCACACGTCTGTCTATCTGACAGTCTGCTGAACACGGCTACACTTCCGGGTTTCTATTCCCCGTGACGTGGGGAATCGCTACTGCTTACGTCATCGCAGATGGCGGAAGTAAACATCACGATTTATTATTTATTTTCACAGGATTAAATTTTTTTTTTTTGCGGTTTATATATAATTGACTTTATTTGAATTTAATTACATTTTTCCTGAAAACACACACTTTGTATTAACTACATAAATGCAATAAACATATGTGTAAACTACATATCCAACAAGCTACGTCACGTAAAGCGCCCTCTAGCAGCTATTATTCTCTTACAGATCCATACCTGCGTTAAGTTACAAAAACAAACAAAAAACAAAACAAGGATAAAACGTACAGTGAGTGGCACTTTTCATGATCTGCCCTGGAAAGTCTAAAATGGTTATTTACACTTATAGTTATATTAAATATTTATACAATGATTAATAATTTACATTGTTTTATAGGTTGGTACTGGCGTTTGTTGGGACAAAATAAAATATAATAAAATAAACCAGCTCACATGACGTGTACATAGTAACCATAACACCGCTCTTACTAGTCCTAGCTAGTATCAATTTACTAACTAGCCTGCTAAGTTTCTAACTAGATTAGCACGAATTATTCTCATTAATAAATATGAAGTAAAGATTGGTTTAACTCTGATGAGGAGGTTGCTGTCCATCACTGTAGCTCTGGAGGCAGGAAAACGCACACATGCAGTCCTCTCTGAAAGTACTGGAACAAAATGGCTTGCTTTTCTCCCATAGACAGCTCTCTGTTCTTCATGTCTGTTTATCCTTTTCAACCACAAATGCAGTTTTCACAGGTGAAACTGAAGGCTAAAACCAAGAGCAGACGTTCAGAGCTAGGTATTCCTTAATAAAAGGAATTGTTTAAAGTAAATTGTTCCAGTAATTTTTGATCACTTGAGAAAATGAGTTTAAACAAAAGGTGCCATGTTTTAAGGAAACTTTTGCAGGTGTTTTGAGTTAATTAGCTGATTGGAGCTCTTCTCAGGTCGACCTTTCAGTATAATAAATTCTTTATTCAAATATTTCGAGATACAGGTTTTTTGATTTCCATGAGCTGTACAGCGTAATCATCACAATTACAACAAAGCAAAAAAAAAAAAAAAAAAGGCTTGAAATATTTCACTTTACCTGTAATGAAT
>JAFFST010054599.1:326672-351402 GCA_022414735.1 Noturus placidus | reverse complement strand
GCTTTTATCCCACAGCAATTACCACACTCAATACTGTTAACTAATTACTAAGTAATACTGTATATAATTGGCTGTAAATAAGGATATGTAATGATAAAACGTACTTTTACGTGGGTATGTGTGAGGTAAGTATGTGGGTATACTTGGGTAGTTTTTCTTTTTATATGTAAGGTATTATCCTTATTTTATTTTAATTTCTTGTTTTATTTATTTAAATGTATGAATGATGTATTGACGGGTAAGCACTGCAAATTTCGTTGTACTAGCTACAATGACAAATAAAGGATCTATCTATCTATCTATCTATGACATGAATAACTCCCTTTTTGATCAGTGTGAGGTGAATGATTCCCATTTGATTTAGAGTGATGTGAATGATTCCCATTTGATTCAGGGTGACATGAATCATTCCCGTTTGATTCAGAGTGATGTGAATGATTCCCCTTTGATTCAGAGCGAGGTGGTTGATTCCCGTTTCATTCAGTGCGAGGTGAATGATTCCCATTTGATTCAAAGTGATGTGAATGATTCCCATTTGATTCAGAGTGACATGAATCATTCCCGTTTGATTCAGTAATGTGAATGATTCCCGATTGATTTGACCCTTTTGACTTGATTTATAAAGTCTGATCTTTTAGATGGCTGTTTATTTATTTATTGTTCATTTCTCAATCGGCCAAACTTGTACGTCACTCAGTGTGAGCAAATCTTCAGGTTTAGACCTTTAATGTTTCTATATTATCATAAGTCTATGCTGCCTGGCAAAGGTTTAGATGCAAATGGTATTTAGATCGAGGCAATTAAATTAATTTTCCTAACTACAAGAACAGTATTTATGGGATGCTGTCCTATAAATAAAAATGGCTTATGACACTTACACAATGATTCTATTTATACTTTTTTTAACCTACGAGAAAGAATTTTGGTGAGTGCTTATCATTTGTAAATTATTATAAATAAAATATAATTTATAGATACTCCCAAAATCTCTTAAATAATAAAAGACAACATTAATATTATTAAATCTTCGTTAACAAAAAGTATTACTACGACAAGCAAAACCCCTGAAATTGTAGCGCATGAGAGATAGGCACCTTTCTTATTGGGCAAGAGGGCGCTATGGTTCGTGCTGCTGCCATGGCGACGGGTGGGCAGTGTGCTGGTGAAGAGCAGGTCGCTGGGCGATGCCTGACCATCAAAGAGGGGCGTGCTGGCAAAGCTCGAGTCTCTTCGCCCACTACATAAACTCTCATCTGAGAAGGTCCGTTGAAGGGTCTTCCGAGGAGACTGAACACACACACAAATGAACATGATGTAATAAATGTAGGGCGGAGCTTACCGTACAGATCGGTGCTGTTAAAATTAATACATCACAGAATGACCAATGTTCTTACTTGCTGTTTTAAAAAAAGACTGCACTTAGCTAACGTACAATTACTAAATTTATGTCAGAGACAGCAGCACACTATGCCTTTTCATTTGTGTGTGTACTCACAGATTCCTGGTGTGTGTCAGCTGGTGTGTCCATGATGATAAGTTTCTTCAGGTCGTCCTCGATGGTGCTCTTTTGCACCGGACGCCGAGGAGAACGCAGGTCCCTCAGAGAGGCTCTCAGACGTGGCTGACCAAACACGTTCTTACTGTTCAAGTCCACCTGCCTGCACACACACGTATATATAAACAACTGACCGCAACAGAAGACATAATACGTTCCCACATCATAAAACAAACCTGAATTTTCATCACATATTACACACACACACACACACATACTTGCTGCTGTTGCTGTCTGTGCTGCTGGAGGTTGAGGTCATAGTGGCTGTGCTGCTCTCTTCCTGCTGCCATGCACCCTGCTTGGTTTTACCATATAAGGATTTGGGGGCGGAGGTGGACAGCTGGGCTGAACATGAAGTGGGTGTGACCGTGGAGGATCGGAAAGCCCGGGGCTTATCAGGCACAGCTGGGGTCTTGAAGCTTTGAGGGGTGTAGCAGGCTCTACACACATACACACACACACACGCGTATATATTTCAGCCATCTACATTTATCACATCCTCAGAAGCAAAGTTGAAAGGACATCCTGTTTTCTCTAGAACTGTCTGTGCTTCGCTTAACTTTTACCAGATTTAACTTCTGCTGCATAAGAGATTACAGTAAATGAGTGTATACTGTGAATCACAAGTGCCTAAATCTAATTTGTTATACTAAGAGCACAGTACATGAGCCATGTACCGACATGTCGATTTAACAATTCTTCCTGCTCACCTGGGTTTGAAGTTGTCTGTGCTGGCTGAGCCAGGTGGAGGGAAGGTGCGCGTGTGATAACTCTTGCTCGGATTGGCTGAGGCGGTTATGACGGGTGACGACTCTCGCCGGAGCCCCTCCCCCACTCTGGCTGTAGGGGCAGAGAGCTCGTGCAGGCCGCTGTAGTTGGCTGAAGAGTGAAGACTCTTATGGGGTGTCCCAGCATGACTCCGGCTCGGTTTGCTTGATTTGCTGCTGGAGGCGGGCGCGTACAGAGTAGAGGCGTCAATTCCACTATCGCTGGAGCCTCCTTTCCCCATGGGGTCAGGGTCACAGGGATCACAAGGGTCGCTGAGGGCACCGGAGGTGCTAGCGCCCATGGTGTCAAACCAGCGTTCGTCACTGTGGCTGCTGGAGGCGTTACTGGACAGAGTGTTACTGCTGGAGTGGCTGGAGTACTGTGTCTCGCCCTGAGAGAGACAGACAGACAGGTTATCATTCAATGAAAACTTCACACGAAAATAAAATATAGTTCAATTCCATTTAGTTATCTGACAGACATGAGTGCAGAAGTAGAAAAGAGGGCAAAGGGTCATATATTATTATAGAACATGTTGATCTGAAAGAGTATGGTTTCTATGGTGACAGGAAAGACCTCTCACCTTTGAGTGTCGGTTTGGTGAATCCTTCCCCTGCAAATCCTGCCGAGCCTGTCGCCTCTGAGCTCCGCTCCCGGATGCACTCCGAGACGGTGCTGCAACATGCCACATGGGCTCTGTTTCACACACACACACACACACACGAACATGAAGATTAAGTAACACATTTAATCACTACATGTCCACATAACACATTTAATCACTACATGTTCCAGTTCCACTGGAACAGAGAATCTGAACTATCTATACAAAGTCCACACACAACCCCACACACACTATTTCGCCACAAATAAGCACTATTAAATAATTTATCAGCATTATTCTATTCAGTGGATACATTTCATGTGTACAGTGTAAACCAAACAGAAAACAATAAGCCTACTCAAACAGACTAATAGATGAGAATGCAGCCTAAAGCAAAATAAAACACTGTAAAAAAAATAAAGAAGATAAAAAAACGCTATTTTGCCTTCAATGGTAGAGGCAAGAATTTCTTTATTTTTTTTTTTGAAAAAGAAATTAATTGTTTTGTTCGTGAAGAGGTACATCATCTTTTAGAAATAATAATATCGGCATAAACTCTCAAACGCAATTTTAGAAAGCTCGGAAAACGTCATACTTTTTATTACTATATTGTTTGTAAAAAGTCTGTATAAATAAACCAACCCAACCACCAGACAACTGCAATTCCACCATTTTGCCAGCAGAGGACAGAATGAATGCTGTGCTCAAACTGAAAAACTTGAGTCTGACTGATACATGCATATGTGTACCTGTCTTGCTGCGCTCCATAGTGCTCTCCTGGCTGGTGAAGCCGGATGAGGAATCTCCACTGGATCCATCAAGAGTCAAATGAGTTTCGTACGGCTGGAGGGAGCGCTGGGCCGAGCCGAACCTGCACTCATACACAATGACATGAGCATTGCACTTACATTAGTTTGTGTGGCAGATGCTTTTATCCAATGCAAATTACAAGTGAGGTATATAGGAATATAATACAATCATATAACCGATAAAAGAACTGATCATATGCATCCGGTTTTGCCATCGGGTAAATAAATAAAATCCAATGATTTATGTTTCAAGGAAAAAAATAGAAATGTTCAGGTGCAGTGTCTTCAGGCTAGAAAGTTGGGCTACAATTCGCATTAAGGACATTAAGAACCTGAGGGAACAAAAGCCTGACGCACACTGATGACAAACACTTCAGGCATCTTCATGCTTTTGATCTAAGTCACAGTCTAGCAAAGATGCGCACTAAGGCCGTGTGTGTACACACATGTCAACATAAATAAGCATTTGTCTCAAAGTGAGTGTGTGCCGCGTTAATGCAATTCACACTCAGTAAATCCAGAAGTTTGGAAATGAAATCTCAGTGTGGGGACCAAATGTCTTCGGAGCCAAAAGGTTTCCTACTGGTTACTGAATTTAAGCTTAGTGTCAAGGCTAACACAACACTAATTAGCTGCATTAAAAGGTCTTCCAAAGAAATTAAAATAGGTGACGGTGTGTGTGTCTGAACTAGGAACCCGATCTCTATACAACTTCTGCTTGAAGAACACTCTTCCAACCAATTCAGGTATGTAGGCGAGCTGCAGGTATGTAGGCGAGCTACCATGTTAGAGTAACAAAAGGAGAGGACAAAGAAAGAGAACATTACTTTAGCAGACTGAAATCTGGGTCGGAAGTACACTGTATGCTGCATTTCTCTCCTGCGGTGCTCCTTCTGTAAATAATGTGAGGAGTGCTACGTGGAAACCAGGTTTAAAAAAAACAAAAAAAAAAAAACAAAAAAAACACAACCCAAACGGTATGCTCTTCAGTGAATAACTTTATATAATGAATAAACTAAGTAAATAATGCGAGTGTGTATAAATCAATAACATCTGGTGAAAAAAAACCAAAACAAACCCAATAAACAATAAAACAAAATAAGAACTAAAAAAAAACCCCACAAACTAATAAGGGTGTAATTAATAACTGAGTCACACACTGACTGCATTTAGATCACAGAGAACGTGTCACTCCAGTTCAGCAGGGCAAGTCACAATAGGTGTGCTCACACACAAACTTCAATCAATCAGTACAGAGTAGATATGTCTGTACCTGCCTCGACCTACCAAAACACCCCCACACACACGTACAAGTCTGAAGGATTAATCAGCTGTGTGTGCCCTGGCATGCTTTACACACTCCTCACACCCATGCACCTCACTACCGGTTTGGATTCAGTTTCATTGCTACTTTTCAAACCGATAACACCTTCTGAAAGCCCAACGATCCATATCAAACCGAGTCGTGGTGTATTTATCATTGCAAGTGAATAACAAGACCATAGCCTCAAGTCCAATCATCTGCATTTACTATTCAGGTGATTCCATGTTTGGGGTGCCATTTGTGTCCCAATTACAAATATGCATGTAGGTAAAAGTCAACAACTACAAAACAACCCATTTTACAGCTGTTGTTACAGATAAATAACTTAATAAATCTATTATCTTTGCTTTAATGTCTGAAACCATTTAACACCCCATGTTTGAAACGTCGATTCCAATAAGCCTTTCATTAAAGTTTGTGGAAAAAACACCCCAATATATATTTATAAGTAAGTGAATAGTTCAAATGATTATAATATTCTCTAATGTTCTCATGGACGTCAGTGTATTTGCTAATTTGATGCCAATTAAAACTCAACCCTGTTACTTCTTTAATAGCAAAATGCCACCAAAATAAAAATATGCAATTTTTGTACGGGTAAATGCACATTTTCTAGGATTGTTGAAAATTGCACTTGCAATCGTGTGGTCATGCATTTCCTGTGTGTGATTCTTTTTTTCATGGCCATGAAAGGAACTTGCCTGTCTGGAGAGGGTTTGTACCGGACGAATGGGCCGCTCAGGGCTGCAGTGCTGAGAGCTGGTCCTGGACTGGAGAAACTGGCTGAGGGGTTGCGGTAGGGCAGACTTCGATCTGCCCCTACTGGAGACACGCTGTACTGGTTCTCAGGGTAACTGACAGGTCTGAGGGAGGACAGACATACTTAGTGGTGAGACACGCAAAGTATATTTCCATTCAAATGTTGTGGAGATTACGATTTCCAAAACGCTGATGATTCACTGTCTGTTTCCCATCATCTGCTTTTATGTACAGAAGCAACAAGGTGAGGGGTAGACTAGAGAACACACTCAAAGTGCCAACATTTATCTCTCTTCATTACCATTCATCATATTTACATTATTGCACTATTAAACTATTCAATTGGAAAAACATACTGCATCACAGAAACATTAGCTACACTAGCTAGTTTGTTAGTTAAGTGCATTAATACAGACTAAGGGAAACACACTAGTATGTGATCATGTAAGTGCACATAAGGGTCTGGGGTTTGAGTCCCGCCAGGGCCCTGTGTGTGCAGAGTTTGCATGTTCTCCCCGTGCGTCGGGGGTTTCCTCCGGGTACTCCGGTTTCCTCCCCCAGTCCAAAGACATGCATGGTAGGCTGATTGGCGTGTCTAAAGTGTCCGTAGTGTATGAATGGGTGTGTATACCCAGCCGCGTGACTGGCAGCAGCTACATGCCAGTCCCAAGCCTGGATAAATCTCGGGGATCAATAAAGTAAGTATGTATGTATGTATGTATGTATGTATGTATGTATGTATCTATTTATCTATCGATGTATCTATCTAAATGGGGAGAGGTGGGCAAAGCAATGGCAAACTACCCCACTACTTCTGCTGAAATGCTTTGTGGATCACATCGATGAAATATGTGGAGAAGTGATGACCCATAAAGTGACCGAAGTGCACATATTGTTTGTCCCCTTGATGAAACAAATCAGCAGCCAATTTTCCAGCTATGAGCTGTGAATAACTGCTTAATCAGGACTAACAAGATGATATTTGAGTCTTGCTAGTGTCTTCGTTTTCTCTGGCTGCGTTGTTGAACCTTTAAACCCCCAGTAGTCCGGATATGATATTTATTAGTCCTTGGCACCCGAGTTACAGATTAGTGACTGCTTGTGTGTGATCCATCTTCATCTCCTCGAACCTTTTCCACATTTTGTAGCATTACAACCTGGGACTGAAATGGACTTTTCCAATTTGAGCTCCTTTGTCCTATATTCTTTCCACTTTTAAATAATGGACTAATCGGCTTTAAAGTTTAGGATTTTCATTATAATCAATTGCTCCTTGGTCTTCATGATGCTGCTTGTTTAGGCAAGTTCGTTGACAAACTGGAGACTTCCCGAAAAGGTGTATTCATATTGAGATCATGTGACACTTTGATTGCACACACTTCTTATAGCAAATGATTGTACCAGAACTACACTTTTTATTTGTAGATTTTTGTAGCAAACTATATGGATATTCAAGACAAATTAAGTCCATTACAGTTCCAGGTTGAATTTTATCGAAATGTTTCACCTTTTCGCAGGGATGTGTTGTGGCTCTCTGTATGGGACAGGCACCAGGCCCTTGTGTGTTCGGCCGGGACCTGACGGAGGCCCCACAGGAGTCCAGCGTTGAGCTGATGGGGCGGTAGGGGGGCTGTCCCAACGCCACGCTGGAGCGCGCTGGCTAGAACGGTAACTCGCTGCCATCGGCTCTGCATCGCCTTTCTGCTCCTGAGTCTTCATCTCGTGTTCCTCTGTGCAGCCCCTATACACCCAAAACACATGCAAATTTAAATGCTCGCCAACAAAACTCTGAGAAATTCACCTCAGGAGGTTTCGGAGTAATTAAAAGTTTCACATGTTTTCGCCATCTTGACAGATAACTAAATATTAAGTGTTGATTTAGAGTTCCCTAAAGGAATAATCCTGCCAGAATGAAATATATGCAGCATTTTTCTTTTTTCCTTATTGCTAATTTAACTGATCAGCCTGGACATGTTTGGTATATGATGTTAATGATAATGAGTCTTTATTGGTAACATATACATTATAGTACAGTGAAATTCTTTTCTTCGTATGCCAGGAAGTTGGGGTCAGAGTCCAGTGGTAGCCTGGCAGCCCTGGGGCTTGAACCCCCGACCTTCCGATCAGTGAACCAGAGCCTTAACCGCTAAACCACCACAAGGCACAAAGATCTCAGTGCAAACACTCACACCACAAAACTCAGTTAATTACCGTGCTCCAGTCCTTCGAAAGTCTGCTTTTATACATCAATAAGGCCATTCAGTCTCCTCAGCTGATGACGAGAACTCTTTAACGTCTTAGCTGATCAACTAGCTCATCAATTCTATTTTTGCCTGAACTACCACTTTTAAAATCACCGGGCAAAGCACGACAGCTTTCTCAGCTGATGATTCCCTGGCAGTGTCCGAGCACTAAGCTGTAATTTGCGTATGATCTTTGAACAGAAAGAGTGTGGAGTAAATCCCTCTTGAGCAGCAAACTAAAGGTCTCGTAAACACCAAGTCCTTCAACAACCTCTCTTAAGGCTGGGATGAGCTGCATTCATTTTCACCTAGCCTTACCACCTCACTGTGATGACGAGAAGAAATGTAAGACCTCTCTCTCTCTAAAGATGCCTGCACCATCAGCTCTATATGGTCCGGGGTCAGTTAAGGTTCACCTGCTGTTTGCAGTTTAGCATCCGCAGGAAATCCAACATGCTGACCCCCACAGGAAATACCATGGACTTTTCCTCCATTAATAAACAAAATTATTCATGACCACTAATCAGTATAGCATCTCCAATATGTGTGTGTGTGTGTGTGTGTGAGTGAGAGATGTTCCCTGTACATCAAATACATTCATCTTATCTAAATATCAAACAAAGTCATCTTTGCCAACAGTACACTGTTGGCAAATAAATTAAAGCTAATCTGAAGCACTAAAGTTATAGATAAAATTATATTTTATCCTAGTGGTTTTTCTTTGCTTAAGAAAGTGACACAATGTTCCCCTTCCATTTCCTCTGTGGGAGTATAAATCTCATCAGCTCATTAATATTTCAATTAATTCCAAAACGAAATCTATTAGGTAATTAAAACTTAAACGCAGCCCTACCAAATGCTTTTCAATACTCCTACTAGTCACATGTCCTCCTTCGACCAATTACAGAGCCAGAAACATATTCATATTTCAACAGCCTTCATTTCTATCAAGCATAGGACAAAATGGGGGAAAAAATGAGATGAGAAATTCTTGAGAAATTTCTGTGTACGTTCTACACTTCTTGACAAAAGATTTGACTGATGCCATAAATCCTCCACATTCTGCCAAAAAACCCTCGTCGATTCACGTGTCGAACATGAGCACAGCTAAAAAGGTCTCATTTACCAACAAACATAACTGAAAAACAATTTCGTACAATTGCGAATTCACCAATTCAAGTAGTTCCGCAAAAAAAAAAAAAAAAAAAAAAAAAAAACACCCCCAAAAAATAAAAAAACACAATTTTTTTTAAAAGCTGCATCAAAATTGAGCATTTTGACCACAACAATCACAAAAAACTCCTGTACATATGGATTATACTGCACTTAATAAAATCGTAGTGAAAACTATTTACTGTCAATGACTTACTTGTAGATCTGAGCTTCAGTAAATGTTTTGGTAGAATGTAGGCTAACTGATCACATGATACAGTTTTGGCTTCTATTGGCTCGCAAGACAGAGACCTCTGAACTCACAAAGCAAAGTTCACCTCGATAAAACAGGCGTGAAGCGAAAGTAACCTTTGACAGAAAAATGTGACTTTCACTTCCTGTGTCCTTTCCCTTTCAGTGAATTTTTCACTAGGCAAATTACATTCTTTTTTGTTCTGACCTTTGCTTTATCTGAGTCAGCAGAAAAGCTTTGGTTTGTGTTGTTTTTTTAAAAAAAATTTTATATCACAGTAGCAAGGGGTAAAAAAAAATCGAAACCATAGATGTCAACACTTCAGCTGTATGAGTCCAGTCTTCAGATGTTTTCTGTATTCAGATTTACTGGCATTTGAACTTAGTCTTGGGCATTGGTCTCACTAAATATGGTCTTAGTCTTGACTGAGAGTTTGTAAACATAATGTTTGTGTTGTCTTATCTTTTTGTATGCACAAAGTTTGACAATAATTAATTCCTGCTTTTAGAAAATATAGCCCAGTCACTGGCACAAAGCAAAAATGAAGCCGACTAGTAAACGATTTGGTGCTTTTCAGCCTCCATCTTGCCTCGGGGTTTCACTTTCATTTGGACCTGATCTTAACTTGACCTTGACCCTCTTAACACTTGGTCTTGACAAGATCTTGGCTAATCCTGATCTTGAATGTTGATAATGGTGGTCTTGACTACTACCCCAGTTGCTAACTCTACATTATGTAAGTGTCATCCATCCATTTTCCATACTGCTAATCCTACACAGGGTCGCAGGGAGAATGGAGCATATCCCAGGGAACTCTGGGCACAAGGCAGGGGACACCTTGGATAGGGTGCCAACAGATCGCAGGGCACAATCGTACACACACACTACAGACAATTTGGAAATGCCAATCAGCCTACAACACATGAATTTGGACTGGGGAGGAAACCACAGTACCCAGATGAAGCCCCCGAAGCATGGGGAGAACATGCAAACTCCACGCGCAACAAGGCGGAGGCAGAATTAAAACCTCCAGGCGCTAAGCACTAAGCCGCCATGCCCCCCCATGTAAGTGCCAAATCTAACAAAAAAAATTGTACATGTGAGTGTCGCAAAAAAAAAAAAAAAACCCCAAAAAAAACAAAACAAAAAAAAAGACAACATAAAAACAGCAGATCAACCCCTGCGAATCTCCAGTAGTAACCATAAAACTGTAAAGCAAGCCATCTAATATGTCTTCACAAATAAACACAATATTTTCCCCACTAAAATATTTGGTCATTTTGCAACTAGTAAACTCCGCAATCACACGTCAGCGAACGCGTGAAGCCAACCTCGAACTGCTGCTCGTGCTGTGCTACGGGCCAGCGTAACACAATTGAAGGAAAATGCTATTTACCCTCTTCTGCATACATGAGCTCTCAGACACCCATGAATGGCTAGTGTAGCTGTGATTGATAGAAGAGAGAGTGAGAGAGAGAGAGTAAACCATTTCTCCCACCCAGAGAAGACGGGCAATTTTGCTCTTTATGGCAACAGATGGCTGCGCCATTGTCTGGATTCAATCTCCTGATCTCCTTATGATAGGGCGAACTCTTTTCTGTTGTGCCACTCAAGAGCTCAGTTCAACCAAAGTACGACACTCAGCATCCTCAATTGATTAAACAATCGACTGCAAAACCTACAGGTCTAGCTAGTTTCCTAATCGGTTGAGGTCAAATATTTTTGTAGAGATCAGCTATTATTAATTCATTATTCAAAGATTTCCATATTCGAAGAACTACATGCTGATAAAGTACAACAAAACAGATGGTTGTTTTCTTGTGTCCTTAAATTAGCAGAGTAATTGTGATGGCCACAGCCAGTGTCTCTGCCATCTGTGTTGCGCTTTTTATTTTTAAATATGACACATGGAAGGAGCTGCTGTGATATCATCATAAAGTTTCATAGTCGAGCCAGATTAGATTTCAAACCCATCTGTGTTGGGAGAGAAATCCCTGAGCACTCGCAGCACAACCACAAAATTAAAGCCACAGTTGATTCGGGAACAGAAAGAACACGCACGCTTTACAGAAACAAACAAACAAAAAAAAAATTAAGCCCATACCTTCTTACTAGATATTTACTTAGCAAGATAAATTCCACCTCCACTGAGCGCTTATCTATTCATCCATCCATCCATCCATCCTGATCTCTGTGATCACTGTGGCTGTTTTATCGTCTTTTGTTTCTCTCTCGGTCTCTCTCACTATTTTTGAACACACTCGTCCCCTCTTGTACTGTCTGGAAGTGTAAACTAACCTCTCCGTGTACAGCAGGCTCTGTTGGAGCTCTGAGGCGGTGCCATCGTGCTCGGCTTATAACCAGCTGGAGCGCAGGCAAAGCGCCGACATCCGAACACAAACAAGCTTCTCTTCTTTTCTCTTCCTCTAGCTATGGTATGAAATGCACTCGAAGATGGAGAGACCTTTTTGTGGGAGGGATTGGAAAGAGGAGGGGGTGGGCTCTCTAACACCCACCTACTTCTGTTTCGTGCCGAAGGAGGTGTCCAGACACGTTTAATATTTGCAGGCTCACCAGCGCTTCTCCCATCTAGATCCCTGCGCGGGGTTAAAGACGAAAAACACTCTCTCAAACGCACACACGCACTCGTTGTGCATTAGTAATTGCCTTGTTATTTTGCTCGTTCCTTATTTTCTCGCTTTAATCTTGAGCAATCTGTTTCGTTGGCGCTATTCTGAGAGGAAGAGCGTATGAGAGAGAGAGAGAGAGAGAGAGAGAGAGAGAGAGAGAAGGAGGGGGGACGAGACATAAATGTGCATGTCAATGAATGAACTGAAACTAAATGAATTCTGCAGACACCATATCCACAAAAAGACGAGCAGAATGGAGAGATGTTGGTGAGAGACACTGAGGTGTGAAAAAGAGAGAGAGAGAGAGAGAGAGAGAGAGGTGTGAGAAAGAAGAGCAGGAACAACACTTGTCGGCAGCTGATGATCCACCGGAGATTGAGAGAGAGCCAAGAAAAAAAAATGATGTAACTGTACAACATGGAAATTTTTACCACCCAAGATCCCAAAAGCCTCCAAAATAGCTCTACATCTTTCCAGACACATCTGCTTCGTTCTAGAAATAAATGCATAAAATAAACACCCCAATCCAACAAGGCAATTTCAAGCTTGAAAACGTCTATAATTAGGCTTAATAATCTTATACTTGTTTTATAATTCTCATAATAAGGAATGCTGTTCCAGGACAAAACATTATCCGGTGTTGTAACCCAATGCAAAGTGGATTGAATTTTAATGATAATGAGTCTTTATTAATCACATATACATATGCACAGTGAAATTCTTCACATACCCCAGGTTGTTAGGAAGTCAGGGTCAGAGCGCAGGGTCAGCCATGATACAGTGCCCCTGGAGCTGCACTGGATATGGAGCAGAGGTTTAAGGGTCTAACAGTGACTGCTTGCCAGTGCTGGGGTTTGAACCCCAGACCTTCTGATCAGTAACCCAGGGCCTTAACCACCAAGCCACCACATGTCCAGGGTGCTTTTACATCTTTAAGTTGATTCTTTTCCAATTATAGCAAATCCTGAAGTGGTTTATTCCTCTCATACCACAGCAATTATTTATTAAAGAGCTACACATCATCTTTTCAAATACGTTAATGGTTACATTTCATGTTGTGGACCATCCACGAAACAAGTTATTTCCTGTTATAACAGCTATACACAATTGTTCGCTCACCAGTCTCTCTGCTTTTCTCTCCAGCAAAGTTAATAAGACAAAAAAAATAATGCAGCTCTCAGACACTAAATGTTACAAAGCGCTGACACTGGAGACTCCTTCCCAAAATGTGAACTAAAAAAAATGCTCAGAAAACTTATTTTTTCCATAGCAACAATTACATACGTTTGCACAATTTAAATTAACAAAAAAAAAAAAAAAAAAAACACAAAAAAACAACAACCCCAGACCAGTTACATGGAAAACATAAGTACATCCCTACATTTATCATACTTTCAAATCCATACAATTAGAATCAGGTGTTGAAGATTGGGTGCCAGTGATTAGAACCTGCTTAGGGAGTGCATGTGGAATCTCGCTTATTTATAATCCTCTCATATCTAGTGCCTGGTGTTCTCTTTGCTATTGACGTGTGTGATTCCCATGGCAAGGGATTTAAAAAGATCTTCAAATTGTTTGAAATACATCATTCCACTGTAAAGAATATAATCTACAAATGGCGCAGATTTCAAATCACTGGCAATTTGTCCAGGACTGGCCGTCCCAGCAAATTCAGCCCAAAAACCTGGCAGGGGTAGTCTGATGAGCAGACAGTCTGATGCAAAAAGAAGTCTCCAAGAACCCCAAAATATTATCACAGGCTCTGCAAAAGACTTTGTAAGACTACAGTTTGCCAATGAGCATATAGGCCTTTTGGAATAATGTGCTCTGGACAGTCAAATCAAGGATAGAGCAGTAAAAGCTGATTTTACCACAGACCAAAGACAGCTCTTCAGGAGAAGCACCTCATATCAACTGTGAAGCACGGTGGTTGAAATGTTATGGCTTGAGGTTGCTTTGCTGCCTCAGTGACTGATATTATGCAGGATTCATAGTTGAATCAATGAATGCAAGCTGTCCAAAGAGTGCTTGAAGATAATGTGAGGTTGAAGTTGAACCGAAGTGGACCTTTCAACAGGATAACGATCCTAAGCACACTAGCAAATCCACCAAGGAATGGCTCAAAAAGAAAAAGAAAAAAACGGAGGGTTATGGAATGACCCAGTCAAAGCCTGGATTTGAATCCCATAGAAATGTTGTGGGGGCGATTTGAAACGGCGATTTGAAAGAAAACCTTCAAAAGTCTTGCAACTGAAAGAATATTGCATGAAAGAATGGTCAAAAATCCCAACAAGCCTGGTGGACAATTCGGCAAAACACCTACAAGAAGTTATTTCTGCTAAAGTACTAAAATACTAGCTTCTGAGGCCAAAGGTCAACTTACTTTTTCCCCACAGAAGAATATCACATCTATTGATATTTCTGTTAATTAAATGGCTGAAAAAACCTTGTGGTTTTGTTCAAGTACATTAACTTAATTAATAGGTATGGTTTCAAAAAAGATCAAATGTTTGCTAGTCCAGATAATCATTTATATCCCTCTCCTCTTACATTCCCCTTATATACTGCAAGATATGGGGAATGAGCCATCTAAGAGGAGATAATCATTCAGAAATTCTGTTTTTGAGTTCAGTGGCATTTTAACAGCGGAGACAGGAAGAGGCAGCCCCCCCCCCAAAAAAAGAGTTCAGTTGTGTAATTAAACTGCAACAAAAGCCCCATATGGCTCCTGAGTGCAGTGTCGAGGCTGTTGCTGAGTAATTAGGGGCTTGAGGAGCCCCTTTAGCAGAGCACAGCAGTGATTACATGCCTTAAGTGCTTCTACACACACCACAGCACATCCGCACTCTGGATCAGAACATTCACATGAGACGAGCTGTCTGAATGAGCACATGTGTGCATTTGTGAGTTAAAGCGGCAGCGTGGCCAAAAGTTAAATATACACAATTTCCCCACTTATCCAAAAACTAGTTGATTAGCCAAGACATGTTTGGCGTCTGACATTTCTTTCTCGTCTTTAGATCCGTACTGAAGCTATTAGGCTAATGGAGCTAAGCAGCAAGTGAAGCTTACAGATGGGCTGTTTAAGCTTTGTATAAACTACTTAAATGATCACACACACACTCAAAAGAATGTGTGGCTCAGCACCATCTAGAGTGAATATTTCTACCCCCAAAACTGTGAATAATTCTGTATTTATAAATCCTATCTGAAGTGTATTATCATCCAAATAACAAACACAATCCATGCCTTCAGTCTTTGGGCCACGCCTCCTATCAAAGTCTGAAGCTTGCATGGAATCATATCAAAATACGTGCTGAGGAAACAGTTGTGCAGTTCAGCAGCTCTCTTTTCTCCCCCGCTCATTTGATGTTAATAATGCAGAAAATGCTGCTTGTCATGTTACTGAGAAACCACAAAGCCCGCCATCATGAAGACTTTCCCCATGATAGAAATCTTCCAAGTTACAGCTTTTACGTTGACTGTTACAAAGCACCAACACTGGAGAACACTCCTTTCAAAAGTACCAAATAAACATCTCTTCACAGAAAACATCTCCATATCAACAATTACTCATCTGTTTATGTGGAGCGTTCATTGTAAAAGTCTAAGTGCAAGTTGTTGCAAAGGAATTAAGAGCATACGCTCTGTGCAGGTCATTCGAGTTCTCCTACACCAACCTTGGCAAACCATGTCTTCATGGAACTCACTTTGTGCAAAGGGGCATTGGCATGCTGGAACGTATTTAGTTCCAGTGAAGGGAAATTGTAGTCCTACAGCACACAGACATTCTAGACAACGGTTTGCTTCCAAATTTGTGTCAACAGTTTGAGTAAGAATCACATGTGGGTGTTACGGTCAAGTGTTCAAATACTTTTGACCATATAATGTATTTACATTTACATTTATTAATTTAGCAGACGCTTTTATCCAAAGCGACTTACAAATGAGAGATACAAGCAAAGTGATATCAAGCAGAGAACAATACAAGTAATGCTACTATACAAGATCTATTAATGTCTTAATGTATTTACTGGCCATAGAGTAAATGGTAAATGGCGCACTTATATAGCGCTTTTATCCAAAGCGCTTTACACTGTGTCTCATTCACCCATTCACACACCAATGGTAGCAGAGCTGCCATGCAAGGTGCTAACTTGCCATCGGGGGCAACTTAGGGTTCAGTGTCTTAGCGATCATGGTCCTGTCCCCTTGAATATATTGGCTCACAAGACCAAGGCCAATTCATAGGTCCAAATTCATTGAGATCATGGGTGTGTATCTTATTAACAAAGGGCCAATGGGGATGCGGGTTTCTTATTCTGACCAATCAGGAACCACCCCTGATAGTCAATTGAAGAACAAGGCCGTCCCCCCATACACAACCCCCAGTTTGGCGGTGATGGAATTTGAACTCAATGTCCCAATGCCTTAACCAAAAATCCTAAAACACAATGAGTAAACCATCGATGTTGGCATCTGACCATTTGTTTTAGAGGACAATGATTACACAATTTGAACAGAATGAGCATTTCTGTACTTTGTTAAACAGTTTTGTTCTTTTCCCTCTCCTCTTTTCACACGCTCGATGTTCTCTCTCCCTATTCTCTCCAACACCCCCACTCGCTGCTACCCTGAGAACTAAAGTGTCTGCCTACTGTCTCCAAATCTGCTGTGTGTGTGTGCGAGTTACATAAAGAGGAAACAGACTGAAGAAAAGTTATTCCCTCGCTATCTCTGGAATGTCAAATCTATTGCAACTGCAGCAAAGAAACCACAGTCGCTCATCAACAGCGTGCAGAACGCCAAACACTGACGGAAGTGTTCATTTTTGGCGTAGATAAATGAACACAGCTCAGAGCGACTGAACCTGCGCCGTCAGTGCAGAAAACGTCCGGTAGAAATGAGCAGCAGCAGCTTCGCCTGCCAAGAATCTTAGTATTGATCATTGCCGAAATGAGAACATGTCTCGGAGGAGGGAGGAAAAAAGCAGAAAACAGATGCGGACAGCCTCGCCAGCGCTGGATTCTGCTGCTGTTTGTATACTGTGCACAAAATTTGCTGCTTTGTGCAAATTGTGCTTAATGAGTCTTTAGTGCTCAGCACACCTTTCCGTGCAGGCATTATATGATTCTAATGCGTTAGGCAGGTTTTGTCTTCCATCGTGCAGAGATGAGATGCTGGATGGAATTTATATTCACACGGTCATGCCGGTGAACTCAGCAGAAGACTGGAAATGGAGGAAGTGCAAAGAGGAATCAAGTGACAAGGGTTTGAAAGCCAAAAGCTACAGTATAAAACAAACTTACTACACAATGAACAAACAGATGTTAGGAGCAGGTCATATATCGGACATTATATTCACGACAGATGCAGAGGTAGATAAGTGGCAAAGTAGACGTGGCTAGCCCAGAAGTCTGATTGGCCAACCTGAGTGCCACCCTGGAGTCACAGAACAACTCAGTCAATACTGATTGCACTTCTGATGAAATTTGTTCAGCAGCATGAACACTCCTTGTTTTGTAGTACAAATGAACTAAAGATGTATTTATTGGCTCACCTGCGGGCCCCTCCCTCCTCGAACGGTGGGATGATGACCACTTTAACAGTGACCGACGTGCGGAGCAGGTCGATCATCTGGTCATGTGTGAGCGTCACTGCGGCAACCTTGCAGATCTCCACCAGTCGGCTGCCCTGACGAAGGCCCGCCTGCCAGGCAAAGCCGTACTCCTCCACCTCGGAAACGGTGCCGTCCAAACGCACGTGGAAGCCTAGCTGGCCCAGGCCATTCCGTCTCAGCGTCATGTCCACAGTCTCGCAGCCGACTGTCAGAACCTGAGGAAGAATGAAGGTAGTGTTATCACTTAACATAGATGATCGGGACACTTATGACGCCTAATAAATGCAGATTTGAAGCATAATATAAACTGGTACATAATAGAAATCAGGCCTAGCAGCATTAATGTTTTTCAAAGCCCTATGCATGACCGTCAGTTAATTATTAATAAAGCTGCTGTAACTTCAAAAATCAACAAATACAGATCACGTTCATCTGTATTTGTCTCGCAGCAGCTTTTTTTTGGTGGGGAAATGCTAATAGCTGAATGACCATTCGCCTACCTATGGCAGTAAGATTGTGCTATTAAATGAAATAAAATGAAATTAAACATGGTCTACAGGCAAATATTAAGCCATTTAATATGTAAAAACAGACAATGCAAAAACAAATAACAGGTATTACAGCAAACGGAATTCTTCATGGGCGGGTGAACCATGGAGGAAGTCATTGTGTATTTATTTATGTAGTACTCCTTTAGCCACACCCATTCCATAAACCGGAATTTCACCCAACATTGAGGCCAGAGCTGTAATATCCATCCGAAGCACATCTTAGGCATAAAGTGTACACTTTAAAGCCGTTTATTTTGGCTCAAAGACTTCCACAAATCATCTGCCTCACTAGATATTTATCTAGCTACCAAGCTAGCTTGGCAAGTTAGCTAAAAAGACTTTAACGAATAACAATAAACACTGGCATGTTAATCCTGCAATAACAGTTCTATTATTTAAGGATTATGTCATGGTGGGGTTGGGTATTCTAGGAAAATAATCAATGACATGTTGGTGTGATGTGGCCTGATGCAAAGCGGAGTTACCGTTACTACTCCAATGCTGATTAGTTTGTTTTTGTTTGTTTATTTTTAACTACAACAGCATCTCCTGAAGTCTTTCATTCCTCTTATACCACAGGTAGTTGCCAATGGTCACAATTTTTTATTTATTAATGAACACGTAGTGCTTTTTAAACTTTTTATAGTTCCATTTATTGTTGCGGGACCTCTGATAAGATATTTCCTGTTTTCACTTATACTGTAGCAGATATAAACAGTCGCTCCTCTCTTTTTTCTCGGTCTTCAAAATAAAATAAAAAAGACGCGGTTGTGTTACATAAACATTTCCTTACAGAAATCCTCACCGTATCAACCGTCACACTTCAATTAGTTCACATGGACTTTTCGAAATAGTTTATTATTAGCCTTAGATTATGTACAGTGTCCTCCATAGAGCTCTGTGAATTAGCTGTATGCTACAGACGCGGTCATATATAGAACATAGAATGAGTGCGTTAATGTAGACCTATCACTTGAATTATTCTGACCAATCAGAGTCAAGAATTCAACAGTGCACTGGAATAAGTCATTTTAGAGCTGTTTTAGTAGCATTTATTTATACTAGTAAGTATTATTCTAGCTTTGCCCGCTATACCCCACACTAAACATGACGTCTAGACACATTTCTAGTCGTTTTGTTACTTCTTGTACCTTCAGCCTCTGAACCACCTCTCTGATGTCCTGGGCTCCGCCTTCAGGCACACGCAGTGCCACGTGGTCCCCTGGGCCATAGAAGAGCTTTAAGTTCAACCTCTCAGCCGTCCAGCCAATTACATCGGCGCAGAAGCAGTTGAACACCACCTCTTTTGTGGAGCAGTCGGCCAGCACTACGTATTCGGCGGAGATGGCCAGCACACACGGAAGCTCTGCTCCGCCTCCACTGAAATCTTGCGCTACTACCCGCCAGGCCAATGCTCCGGCAGCACCAAACTCCGCCCCCTGGCGTGCCCGTACCCTCTCACGCCGCTTGGAGGCGAGCGAGATGAGGTTGTTGAGTTTGCCGCTCGTGTCGAGCGGTGTGCTGCTGGCACAGTTCTCAGCCAAGTCTCGCAGGTAGCCCTGCCGAGTGCGAGCAGCCATGGTGTGGAACTTCTCTGACTTGTGCGCAGCGTTCTCAGCGTTGATGATTTTGGCCAAGAGGAAGGATCGGAATGAGGCTGGGTCGCGGAAGGTCACGCCGCTGGGAGGCAGGGGCGGTCCGAAAGGGGGCACGTCCTTCATGCGCGTCACGGCGACACTTCGGAGACAAAGAGACAGGAAGAGAGCGAGAAGGAGAAAAGAAATCATCAGCCCGTGCTTGAAAAGACAGCTGACTTCTATTAACGTCTAGTATCTCTGATGGTGAACTGACACGCTTGTAACGTGGTTTAAAAAAGCACTGCTATGTTAACATGTATCCACGGCAACTGCTATCAGGGCAGGGTTGCTATGGTAACTGGCAGCAGTACTGTACAAGGAGAGGAATCTGTACCTGTAGCAGGTGTTCTCGGAACAGGGGCTGTGAACACGAACGATCACAAAGACATGCTGGAAGTGAGAGCGAATGTTCTGGGGCGTGAACGGCAGAGCGCCCGGCTCCTGGAAGATGATGGTCACTATATCGTTCCCTATATGCCTCTTCCTCAAGAGCTGTGAGAAAGAGAGAGCGTGAGAGAGAGAGAGAGAGAGAGAGGCGTGAGAGAAGGAGGAAAGGAGGGGAGAAGGAGGAAACAAAAACACAACTGTGTGGATGATGCAACTTGGAGACAACCTAAAATCTGTGCACACTGGGAGAAAGGAAAAAGAGATACCGATTTAAAAAAAAAAAAAAAAAAAAAAGGATTTCAGGGCAGGAAAAAAACAACAACAACAAAAAAATGCTGTCACAATATGAATGCTGTCACAACTCTGACTCTTGTGGTGAGCCTCTTCAAGATGCCAAATAGAGACAGAGATTGAATAAGACCGTGTGGTAGGAGAACAGTGCTGGAGCCCAATGCAGGTACCGTAGGGTAGAGCACATTATCTACTCAAACTTCTTTTTAAGGAGATTTTAAAGAACTAGATACTGTAAAAACTAAAAATATGGGCCAATACTGTCCTACATTACAGACAAAGTCAGCACCTGCCAATTTCATCACAAAATTTTTCATCGTTTTTGTCATGTTAGTTTGTTAACGCTTCAAAAATAACCAAATTATAACCCATCAGAAAAATATCTAACTCCAGAGTTAAGTTTTGACATCAGTAAAGCATTTTACGTAGCCTTAATCCGATTCGGTTTTATTTAAACGAGGTTCCGCTGGTGAAAATATTGAATTTTTTGGGGTTAAAAATGAATCAATTACTGAGCAAGTACGTTCATAACGGCCTCCTTACCCTGATCCGCAACAGTAAGTTTAAAATAACCACTTATAACTTGAGTTGTCGTCTGTGTACGTTTTTGACGAGTGCACAAATGTACTGCGTTCGTGTTTCATTAAATGACCTATTTATTATTTTTTAGTTGCATCCCTTCCTGCATTTTAGTCATGTTGATGAAGTTGTGGGACGTTAATCTGATGCATATTCTGCATTTTCTACCGCTTTGACGTTGATGGATGACATACCCAAGAACCGAGTGCCACCTTGTGGATACAAAACGTTTACACAATTAAATACGCGAGTGTTTGTGTGTATTCATTTGGTCTCATAGCATAAGAGAGGAAGCCATGAGGGATTTGTGCATTATTCAGAGCCATTAACAGCCCATGCAATTCTCCTGTCTGCGCGTGTGTGCGCATGAGTGTGTATGCAGGAGTGTGAGTGCATGTATGCAGGAGTGAGAGTGCGTGTGCGCACGAATGTGTGTGTGCGCACGAGGGTGTGTGTGTGCGTGCGCACGAGTGACATGACTCCATGCTGAGACATCACGGAAGAGGCCGCCCACCCATTCACACTGTGGCACTGCAAGAGTATCAATTATATAAGCCAGCTTAGACCTTGTGCACACAGATGCAAATACAGTGGCCTCCATAATTATTGGCACCCCCCATAAAAATGAGCAAAAATGAACCATTTTCCCCTCAAACAATAGTTGTTTCTAAGTAATAAGAAATACTTTTTTTTAGTGATCTTATCTAAAATACCATTAAGCACATATAGGGCTAGAACAAAACGTTTCACATGTCTGAAACAGACCTTGGCTAGAGATCCATAAGCACTATACTCCCACACAGTGAGGGGGATGGTGATGGAAGAACCTTTAAAAGCCACTTTCATAACAACAAGCTGTTGTTATGAAAGCTACAAAATGCAGAGCCAGAACTTGCAGAGCCAGAATACATTGTATTTCATGGTCAGATGAGACCAAAAATCTAACTTTTTGAATTTTTTTTTTTGGTTACGCAGCACCTGATACCCCTTGGTGGCAGGATCAGTGATGCTTTGGGGCTGTTTTGTGGCTGATGGTACGGGAGATATTTCAGCTGGAAACCTGGCGGCCTCTGCCAAGAGGTTACCTTACTTCCAAATCAACACAAAGCAATGGTTAAAATAACACAAAACCCATGTGTGTTTTTTTATTTTTGTAATAGCCTTATAAGTATCAGGATTTCAACCCTACTGAAAATCTATGATCTTGAAGGGAAATTGCACAAACCCATGAACACAAGTTGTCCTATCAAGGAAGTCCAGCATCAAAACGTTCATCCAAATAATTCTACTGTACATAAACACTTGCTACACTGTTTTCATTTTGGTTGTTTATCCCACCATGATGCTGGACGTATGAGACATCCAACAGACATAAATCCCACTACAAGCGTCTCCAACCTGGTTCGACATTACAGAACAATACTCAAGTGCTCGCAATTGCACTACTTAAAAGAATTTTTGGCTCATACTAACAATTTTAGAGGGTGTCTCTAATCATTTATTCTCTCTCTCTCTCTTACACACACTCACTCTTGATGTCTAAAACAGCTGAGCCAAGCAACTCATGTGTTGTCCAGAGAGACTAACAGTGCCTGAGGCTATTCTCCAAAAGCACGGCCGAGAGGCATCGTCAGCTCCCTAGATCTCTCTTTCCTCATCCCATGCAACAGAACGAGAGACGGACAGAAACAAAGACAGACTGATACACATGAACAAGATGGTAGATGAACACTGCCCTCTGCAGAACTCTGAAAACAACTAGAGCAACTAGACACACACACATTGTATCCATCTTAAAGACTTAAAGATCTGTCTCTTTACATACATATATTTCACAACAATATATCACTATTCACTTATTTAAAAAGGAAATAAAGAAAAGATGAGCGCCAATATATTACACTTTATACAGGTGCAGGTCATAAAATTAGAATATCAACAAAAAGCTGATTTATTTCAGTAATTCCATTAAAAAAATGAAACTAGTATAATGTATACATTCATTACACACAGACTGATATATTTCAAGTGTTCATTCCTTTTAAGTTGATTATTATAACTGACAACTAATGAAAACCCCAAATCAGTATCTCAGCTAATTAATTTAAAACACCTGCAAAGGCTTTAAATGGTCTCTCAGTCTAGTTCTGTAGGTTACACAATCATGAGGAACACTGCTGACTTGACAGCTGTCCAAAAGACGACCATTGACACCTTGCACAAGGAGGGCAAGACACAAAAGGTCATTGCTAAAGAGGCTGGTTGTTCACAGAGCTCTGTGTCCAAGCACATTAATAGAGAGGCGAAGGGAAGAAAAAGATGTGGTAGAAAAAAGTGTATAAGCAATAGGGATAACCGCACCCTGGAGAGGATTGTGAAACAAAACCAGTGTAAAGTTTCCACAGTCAGTGATGATTTGGGGTGCCATGTCATCTGCTGGTGTTGGTCCACTGTGTTTTCTGAAGTCTAAAGTCAACGTAGCCGTCCACCAGGAAGTTTTAGAGCACTTCATGCTTCCTGCAGCTGACCAACTTTATGGAGGTTCAGATTTCATTTTCCTACGGGACTTTTTACACCTGCACACAGTGCCAAAGCTACCAGTACCTGGTTTAAGGACCATGGTATCCCTGTTCTTAATTGGCCAGCAAACTCGCCTGACCTTAACCCTATAGAAAATCTATGGGGTATTGTGAAGAGGAAGATGCGATATGCCAGACCCAACAATGCAGAAGAGCTGAAGGCCACCAGCAGAGCAACATGTGCTCTCATAACACCTGAGGAGTGCCACAGACTGTTCGACTCCATGCCACGCCGCATTGCTGCAGTAATTCAGGCAAAAGGAGCCCCAACTAAGTATTGAGTGCTGTACATGATCATACTTTTCATGTCCATACTTTTCAGTTGGCCAACATTTCTAAAAAATCCTTTTTTTGTATTGGTCTTAGGTAATATTCTAATTTTCTGAGATACTGATTTTGGGGTTTTCATTAGTTGTCAGTTATAATCATCAAAATTAAAAGGAATGAACACTTGAAATATATCAGTCTGTGTGTAATGAATGTATACATTATACTACTTACTGAAATAAATCAACTTTTTGATGATATTCTAATTATATGACCTGCACCTGTATTTGGTGCTCGGTACACAGACACACAGCTGCTCATTCCAATTCCAAAATGTAATTCCATGCTGGATTACATTTACATATTTAGCAGACGCTTTTATCCAAAGCGACTTACAAATGAGAGCACACTCACACACCAATGGTAGCAGAGCTTCCTTGCAAGGTGTTAGCTTGCCATTGGGGGCAACTTAGGGTTCAGTGTCTGGCCCAAGGACACTTCGGCATGGGATCACCCGGGCCGGGATTCGAACCAACAACCTACGATTAGTGGACAACCCGCTCTACCGACTGAGCCACAGCCGCCCTCAAAGACACACAGCTGCTCATACAGTAGATGGCGCATTCCATGCTGGATTACCGACGTGCAAACATGAATAGTATTAAAAACACGGTGAGCCATGCCATGCCCTTCGTCCATGCTGTAGGGGGGGGGGGGGGGGG
>JAFFST010054599.1:298919-312058 GCA_022414735.1 Noturus placidus | reverse complement strand
ACCGCGCGTGGAAGAAAATGAAGTCGGCGGCTGCTTACCGTAGTTGCGAGACCTGTTGTGGCTCAATATTCGTCCATATATAAGGCGCACCGGATTATAAGGCACGCGGTCGGCTTTTGAGATAATTTGCGTTTTTTAGGTGCGCCTTATATAGTGCGGAAAATACGGTAGTTTTCTTGGGGAAAATAAATAAATAAAAAGTAAAAAATGGTGCCGCTTGATGTACCATGGAAATGGTTTTCGCGCAATGGTGCTGGAACTATGGTTGCTGCGAAAACCACTCTTCAATAATAAAAAAGCAGCTCCTCTACGTTCAAGTGACCAAAGAGACCACAGTCCTGCCTTCTTGGTTTCTGTTGACTCAAGACCAAGCGTAGGTAATTCACAGGTCAAAGTTCGCCTAGATAAGCTGTCAAAAAAGCAGCGATGGAGGGGATAAAGAAAGAAAAAACGCTCCCTGAAATAAATGAATGGCTTTTACTTCTCTCGTCCTTTCCTGGGTGAATTTTATTCCCGCTTGGTCTGATGAATACCAAAGCAGGAAACGAGTAGTTTTTAGACGCTCCGGTATCGCTGTAGCTAAACTATAGATGTTGGCACAAATGCGTTCTGTGGCTATGTTCAGCAGGTTCTTATTAACTTCCCCTGGCTGTCTGAACAGCTCAGTTGCTAGCTGTCTTCTAAAGACCTGTCTCTTCACCAAGCACTTATTTAATTTATTTAAAACACACACACACACACACACACACACACACAAATCCCTGGACTTGTGTGTTTTCATTTTTTCCTGTAGTAACAGGGTTTGAGCTTTCTCTTCTTGGATTCTCACTTAACATGACAATTTTTTTGACATGAGACTACAAAGCAGTTCACTCTGGATAAGTGCGTGAAAAAAATAAATAAAATGCTGTAACTCTAAACGTAATGTAAATTCTTCATGTGAACAGAATTATGGGATTGACATCTCCGAGAATGTTAAATTCTTTCATACGCGCCCAAATAAGACACTCTGGAAGAAGCGGTCCTTCTGCTGCTTTCTCTATTACACTGCTTGATATTTTTTTTGGAAGCGTCTACAAACAATACTGTTAAACAGTGTGGGATATTATATAACTGATCATGTATAATCACATTCGCGCTTTGTAAAGAAGGTGTCTGTCGAAGGTGGTGGGTTTTTTTCTGATTTTTTCAGACCACCGCATCTTCAAGCACATCTGTACGCAGGCCAAGAGCCAACCGTTTAAAAACCACCGCTAGCCAATTCTTGACCCTCAAAAAGATGTATTCATGAAAGAAAGAGATCCAAAAGAGTCCAGGTCAGTTGATTCTGCTTAAAAGATCCACTGCTGAGGGTCGTGTTGTTTTTTTCCCCAATTGCTACGTGTTATGCAGTGCATTGTGGGTAATCGCTCAGACACAAGGCCTGCAGAGAGACGAGGAAGGAGGCGGCGACGACTCGTTATCTCTGTTTAAGGGAACTGTGACCTCCGGCAAGGTCGGCCGGGGAAGAAAGCACGAAGCCCTTCCTCCTGGATTTGGCTCTGTCGCAGCACATTACAACAACAGCTGCAGAGAGAGGAAGAAAGGGTTCTTTCTCTTTCCTTTTTTCTCACACTTGCTCTTCATTCAGCATTTGAGGAACTTGACTGAGAGTGCTGAGTGGGTGTGATTAATACTATTTACCGCAAATGTAATCAGCCCAAAAAAAGCCAGAAAAAACCCCAGCCAAAACATGATTGGTGGTATGAACAAAAACAAACAAACAAAAAAAAAAACATTTTGTTCCTCCCCATGTCTGTGATTGGTCTAGATATCAAGCAGTCTTGAGTTGGAGTGGCAGTTCCATTTCTTCCTGTTTGGTATGATTCTCTCTCCTAGGTGCTGCCTCGTGAAGTCTGAAGGTGTCAGGAAGCTGATAACTGGATTGTAAAATAGTTCCGGTTTAAAGTTGTAAACATGGACTATCCCTACTATTTTACTATGGTTATTACGGTGTTGCGGAGCATAGCCGCCTCACAGCTCCAGGGTCTCTGGTTCGATTTTGAGCTCAGGATATTTTCCGCATGTAGTCTCCACATGTTTTTTCCTCCGTCCACGTGGGGTTTCCTCCAGGTTCTCTGGTTTTCTTCCAAAAAACGGTTTGCGTTAACTCTACATTACTTTGTATGAATGAGTGTGTAAATGTGTTTGAGCACGATGCTTGATGGGATTCCCAAGATACTGCCTCATGCAGAGGAGTTTCTCAGGGTCTTGTTCACAAGTTATGTATCTGTCGTGGTGAAGAGAGTTGAGCAGAAAGGCAACGCACTTGAAAAGCGCTTTGATCCAAAGTGCTTTACACTGTGTCTCATTCACACACACACACACACACACACACACACACACACACACAAGTGGTAGCAGAGCTGCCATGCAAGGCATTGGAAGCAACTTGGTGTTCAGTGTCTTGCCTAAGGACACTTCAGCATGTGGAGTCACGTGGGCCAGGAATCGAACTGCCAACCCTACGATTAGTGGACAACCTGCTCTACAACCTGAGCCACAGCAATCAATTTACCTATGGTCACCTAACACTTAACTATGGTCAAGAGCTTTTGGTAATGTCTGAAAGAATGAAGTGGCGAAAATGAGCTTCCTTCGACGAGTGGGTGGGCTCAGCCATAGAGATAATGTGAAGAGCTCGGACATTCGCGGGGAGCACAAAGTAGAGTCTTCATCAAAGGGAGCCAGTTGAGGTGGTTCCTTTTTCAGTCATGTTCAACGGT
Source organism: Noturus placidus (assembly GCA_022414735.1). Taxonomy (NCBI): domain Eukaryota; kingdom Metazoa; phylum Chordata; class Actinopteri; order Siluriformes; family Ictaluridae; genus Noturus; species Noturus placidus. The sequence goes on along the minus strand of JAFFST010054599.1, from coordinate 309,293 downwards.
GAGAACACCCAGGGCAGACTAAGGACTAGATGGAGAGATTATATCTTTCGTCTGGCCTGGTAGCGACTGGACCTGCTTAGACTGCTGCCCCGCTACCCAAATAAGCGGAAGAAAATGGATGGATGGTTGCCTAACAAAGGTCATTTGAAGTATATGAAGATTTGGTTTTGAGCTTACTGAGAACAGGCTTCCTTAGACACCAAGCACTTCTTGCCTGGTAGACCATGCTTCATGTAAGAGGACCATACACAGACTTGCGGATCTTGAAGACACTTCAAAAACTTGCTCACTTACTCATTAGTCACACCTGCTTCAGTGCGAGACCGCACACAGCACGAGTAAATACTAATGATGGCAATTACATCATCTTAGTCACGAATGATGGCTTACAGCTAAGAGATGATGAGTTCATTTGATATTGTAATGACACGCTAAGCACTCCACCTTACACCTCACGCACACTCGGTAAACAAAACACGTACGATAGTAATGATGATTTAGTTCAAGTGTAAGAGTAGTTTCGCTATCGGCTCTCGAATGACCGTTGTTTACGGCTGTGTTGTTTCTCTACCCTCTTCCGTCACTCCCTTTCTCATTCGCTTCAACAGAAAGAAGTGGTACTGTGTTTATGATCTGGAGCCATGGAATTTCACACACACACATACACACACCATGTACCTGCTGAGCTGTCAATCATGTACCTGCCGGTATGTTTCGTACATTTCTTGTCACTTAGTTTTCAAAGCTCCTGGTGGTTGCTTACGGAAGCAGATGACCATAGTGTAGCCTGTAGTGCTTTATACAAATGCATGCAATCATTTACAGCAACAAACTAAATATTTTTTGTCTTGATGTGGCAGCCAAGGCTGGACCAGATCCAAACAAAATACATGACAATGCTAATTGAGGCGTGTGTTAGCATTAACGGCTGTAAGGAACTATTTTTTTGTCTTTTTTTTTATTTAATTGTTTTCACTAACTATAAAACCACATGTGGAAATAACCCCAGGTAACGTGTGTGTGCATTGGTCTTTTAAAACCCATCAAAAACAGCTAAATAAGTCAACAAGACATCACTTTTTGGCCAATTTTGCTCGTTTGGCTGCTAAACTACATGACAACATAAGATACAGCAGAGCAGTGGAGCGTCTTGCTGGAAGATGAAACCGTGGCAGGTCGGCATTGCTCGGATTTGAGATTAAAACCTTTCAATCAGTAGCTCAAAGCTTTAACCACTGCGTCACCACTCCCTATAACGTACTTTGGCCCTTCCACTTAAGAACCCTTAAATAAATTTCATGCAAGTTACATGGGTGGAATTAGCTTTAATATACATGCCTATGCTATATCTTCATGCAAAGGCCGCACTGTATAAGGAGCCAGCTTAACAAATATTGTTGTAAGAACAGGCAGTCTATCTTAAACCTTGCCAGCCAAATGAGATTCCCTCACACAGCAAATGCCCCACGTTGATCAAGTTGTGAAGAGTTACACGCCATAGCGAAATGGATACAAGCCCAATCGATCCAGTTTCTGGCTGACAAAACAAAACATCCGTGACACATCGCTTTTAGGGGTAGCCAGACTTTAGAATGCTACGGGTTGTGGTTGAGATACATGAGAATGGGAAAAACATTTTAGTTTTAGGAAAGTCTGTTGTTTTCAGAAATATTATTTATTTTATTTATATATTATATATACATACATACACATACATACATTCACATATATACATCATAGAAAATGTCAACATTATGAAACATGAAAGGTTTTCCCAGGCAAATATGCGTATAATTTACCCTTTACAGACTGATGTATTACTAAAGATTCCATTTTATCCTACGGTAAAGGAGGGTTAACACTTTTTCTTTAATAAGGACACTTAAAACCGAACCCGAGTCCTGGCCAAGTACAGCGCTTCTCAGTGAAGTGACACTTCTGGAGGTTTTAGAACATTTCTCAGTTCTTTGCATAGTTTATGTATTTTGAAAGGCCCCATGAGGCTTTTAGTATGAATATGTTCGCCTTAAGGTTATCCATCAGCTAATGCGCTCCAATGTACAATGACAAAATCTGCATTTAGATGATGTACGCATTAAAAATGTACAGTCTCTCTCTCTAACTCCAATAAGGATCAGTAATTTTGACGACATTGTTCTGCCCTGCAGCTTCTCATCAGATTTATTTTTTCAGAATCTGGAGTGTCCCACCCCCGGAATGATCAAAATCAAGTTGCCGTTGCTGAGCGAGAGAAATCATATCAGCAAGCATGGGTCATAAATGTGTCTCTGGCTGCTCGAACATGGTTGTTTAAGAAGGAAATGGCTTGATTTCACTCTGTTTAAAATTTTTTTTGTCAGGTATGGTTCAGCCCAGGCTGTGAGGTAAACTAAACACTATAGGCTATTTAATAAGGACGAGGAGCCATTCGATATATTCCACCCTGACTTCCTGTTTCAGAGGAAAGTCCCTCACTATGCATTAAAGATTCAATCTCATTCATTTACACCGACTCAGACATCCATATACAACACAAAGCCTGGAATATAGTTTTCTTCAACGTGTACCGATCCAATACTGTAGATCTTTCCTGAGGTTGATAATGGTTGATGATTTGATATGCTCCTATCTGATCCACTGATGTATCTTATATGCCATAAACTCGTGTTACATTAAACACGGCACAGTTCTTACACGTTAACATGAGACATCAGCTTGTTTTAAAGCTGATTTCTTTTTAATAAGCTTAATAACAATGTTGATTTAGAGTCATGTAAAGTCATGTGATCGGTAGCAGAGCTCTGATATTGGACTACAACTGGAAAAAGGTGCGAGTTCATCCCTAGTTCTTTGCTGGGTGAGAATGTTATTAGCAATGCGTCTGGCAGAGCTAAGGCCACCCGTGACCTTTGACACGCAACATATGTAGCTCTGTGCTAATCGCTTTAGTGTCGGTATGGATAATCATTAAGTTTCATTTGAAAACCTTTTAAAGGGGCAGCATCTACCCTGTGGACGTGTTTAAACCGGATCACCCGAGGACCTTGATTGATGAAGTGGGGGGAAGCATTGACCCTAACTCTATTTGTACACTATCTTGATAAATCAGCTGTGTGGAAATGAACGTATTGATATAATAATGGCACCCGCAGCCCTCCTACACCCCAGATCTGGCAAAACAAAAAATGCTAATACTTATATTACAGAATGACATTCGCGATATGCAAATGAGAAGTGTAACCAAGCACTAAACATTTTATTGTGCACTCTAGTCTGCTTCAGTTTTTCTGAGTGCACGGATAAATAACACATAAAATGAGACAAATATTTAAGCGTGCCTCAGCAGGGGTTCACCAATGGATTTTTAATACTGTACATCACAAGTCTTATCGCCATCACAGCATGTCACGACGTGATCTGCAAATATTACGTGCAGCCTCCCATCTCATCGGGCAGCACGCAGTGTGTGCGAGAGAGAACGACTCCTCTACAATAACAATATCTCTCTCTCTCGTCCTCATGTCTCTTGCCCTCTCTCATATTAGTTTTATGAAACGCCCTTGCAGATGCTTGAAAGCTGCTGACCTAACCTGCTCATCGGCTCCGCCTTAAATTTTTTTTCAATGGTTTGTTTTTTATTGACATATTATTCCAAACCCTCACGCGCCATGTCAGTGCTGTCTCGCCATTGCCATTGAAAAAAGCCGAAAAACAGATATGATCAGCTTAAAAAAACTAAAAACCCAACAACAACAAAAAAGTTTTTTTTTCTTCTTCTCCGGAAGCGTTGGAACCTGAAACAGCCGCTCATCATCTAAAAACAAAAATCTCGCTTGCAGGTTGAGACGTGCCTCCCTCGGGACATACAGATCAGCCACAATAACACGGAAGAGGGTAGGGTGTAGGAGTGGAAACGCTTCACCGGAGAACAAAACTGTCAGAGCTTTTCGAATAGCTCGTGCTTGCATAATTAACCATGAAATCTAAAATCCAGACTAACTGCTAGTTCTGCTATCTGCCAAAAGGGTCTATTGTTGGGAGTTTGCAAGCTCGAATCATGACGATGCCACAGATATCCATGGGTGGGAGTGTAGAGAGCAAAACTGATCGTGTTCTCTGGGTGGTAGGGATGGTACTCGTTCCCTTATCAATCATAGTGACACTAGCCAATTGTGTGGTTTGTGAGCTCGTGTATGTGGAAGAGGGCGGAAGCGTTCCTCAGAGTGTGATACGATGCCCTGTGACGCTGCATGAACAGCAGTTTGAAAAGATGTAGTAACTGGCTTTATGTGTCTGAGGAAGCACGCGTTAGCCTTCATCATCGCAGATTGTTAGCGATCACCTGTTGTGACAGGGGAGAGGGGGAAATCAGCAAAGAAAATGAAGAGAAAAAATTACTCAAAGTGGTGGGGCAAATGTTTTTGTCTGAGAGAGGAGGTACATATCATTTATCTCTAAAAATAAATAAATAAACAAACAAACAAACAAACAAATAAATAAATCATACAGACTGACTATATATTGCTATGGAGTCAAGGTCTGGTTATAATACAGTAACAGGGCACGACACACCTTTTAATGAACGTCAGCCTAGTTTGTTTCGACCTCACAACCATCATTTTGCATTTTACTCCTCGGGCCGCTAATAATAGCCAAAAAGTCAGATCACACTAACTCTAAAATATTTTTCAAATCAAAGACATGTTAGTGTTCGGTGATGTCATGGTTTGTCACAGTTTGTTTCGCTAAACATTTTCCCAGCAAACCTTACTTACTTTATTTGAAAGATGTAATTTGAGGACTGTCCCTGTAATCGATTCAGAATACATGTGCATATGTCACTTAAAATATTGAAACGTTAGCGATACTGACTCATCACGCATTTGTTAAGCAGTGATGAGCACCAAAGTGCTGTTAACCCTTTATTGCTCATAGGACATGCCCTTTAAGAGAAATGTCCCAGCCCCAGCTGAACTGATGGACCGGTCTAGTATTACCCCGGTAGCTTGGAAAGTGCCGGGTCAAATGCCAGCTCGCCCCGTTGCTCTGGCCGCCCTGCCTACTGTACATAGGGGAAAGCAGTATGCCAAAAGGAGGCGAGAAATACCCGGATGACCTACTGCTCCAGCCGAGATTCTGAAGTATAGAACCAGTGGACGGTACATTATCCCATAAGGCAACGGGAATGGCGCGGAAGAGCTGTCAGTATCATAATAAAAATCAAAAATAAAAAATGGCGGAATGCAGTGCGTCGGCTCTTTTTACATGCAAGTGCTATAAGTCTTCAACGTCATTCCTTGTGGTTAAACCGTACTCGTTTAACAACACCTGAGTAAACTAGTAAATTGTTGAATGTTGAAATAAGTAAAAACAGTTACACTTTTATGCCCTTATCCAGATCGACTTACATTTATACAGCCGAGTAGTTGAGGGTTAAGGGCCATGCTCAGGGGCCCAACAATGGCAACATGGCAGGGCTTGGATTTGAACTCACGACTTTCCCAACAGTCTTCCGACGTCTACCCGCTGAGCCACCGCTAACGCTGCACTGTTGGATTGTATTCATACTACACAAATATACTGATGGGTAAACAGTACTGTATCGACGGCTGAGCAGTAAGAACTGTATCCAACTCAGTAGGCACGGTCACAGTACGCCATTTTGAACGCTCAGTAGATATTATCAAGGTTTAAAAAGACACGCCTCTGAATTACTAACAGGTCTCAAATCAGGGGACTTACCTGATATGCCTGATAAAAAACTTCATTTTTTAAGCTGGATAAGAAAGAATTCATTCAATACCAGTATTGTAGTGTTGTTTTGACCTGCTCCTGATTCCTGTGGGTGCATCTAGTAAACCCTTATTTTCCTGCGTCACTTTGCTTTACGGGTAGGATGAATTTAATGGAAATGTCGTGGTAATTTTAGCGCAGGTGAGCTGCAGGAAGTAATGCCCCTGGGCCAAGAGGTGGGTGTATGGGTGGGGGAGTGCCGGCTCGGCTTAGCACGCAGGAGCAACTGATCAGCTCCTCTAGACAAAGGCAAAAAATTAAGCGCTAAATACGCTCTTTTTAGTTTGTATCAGTCATTTGATTTTTAAAAAGTGTCATATTTGTTGCTATAGAAACACTCTGCTGGAATGGCAAGGGCATATACATCAATGTGGCATCTTTAGCATGGCATGAGTGACGTCCAGCAGGTGAGTCTGCTATTACCGACTAACCCGAAGCGAGACGATTTGTCACTCAGTGTGAAGGCTACACAAGTATAAAAACAAATACGAGACACACTGAAATTTCCACGTCTACTACACACAAACACACACACACACACACACACACACATTTCAATACTAAACTCATTTGTCCTTTTATTACCCACATGATGCATTCAGAGGAGACTAAACAATTACATTACCCCACCTCCCTGTGTAAAACTAATCCAATCTGAATTGGTGCTTTCAGAAAGAAAGTGTGACCACCTCCAAGATGGCGGCCAGCGCCATTCTTTCGTTTCTATAAACTAATAGCTTACTCGCCTTGTAGCGCCAACACAAAGCTACTCCGGCTTTGGAGATCAAATATCTCAGCTCATCGACTATATTTCGGGTAAAGTGGGAATGCGGCTAAATGTAATCTTTGGCTCAGTTCCTTTAAGCGTGATTCGGTTTGGAACACAGCCAGAGAAACTCCCTCCACACCTTCACACAGGAGTGAGGCACTGGAAAATATTTAGAATGCATTTCTGCATTTATGGAGCACACAGTGGTGCGATATAACGTCCCTCTGCTGAATAGCGACAGTTAGGCTGCGTGTGTATATGTGTGTGTGTGTGTGTGTGTGTGTGAGAGACGGTGCCTTCGGGCACTTCTGTACTGGGTTAGACAATAGAGTCGCAATAAATTTGATAAGTGTGAGCTGACAGCTGCTGTTTTTGTCTGTGTGTACTCTTAATGCCAAGCTAACCGGTTTCTCTTTTCCACACACACACACACACACACACACACTATGATGAAGAATGTCCTACATGGTGAATGGAGCAACTAGAGCTGAATTGATAAGTATTGATGGAGTGTGTAGCAGATACTGGCATCCCCTTTATTGTGTATACATCCATTTTCGTCATTCCGATTGCAGATCTGTTTTTATGTGCCCTAAACATTGCAATCCGATTCAAATATTAATTTACACGTGCATTACAAACAAAGCTTCTGCCCAAGCGTCTGTCGTCATGCCAACCATACAATAGCGGAGAAAGAACGCCACGGACGTGACCCCAAATGACCTAATAGGAATTGCTGTGTTGCTTTGTTGCCATATTTCTTTTGAACATGCGCACCATTGCCATTTATATTTTTTTATCTGATAAACCACCTCTTCCAATCGGATCGGTAAAGGTGTTTACATGAAGGCTTCTCAGTCCGATCGAGCCGTCGGACTATCGGATTATTTGCTTGCATGTAAACGTAGTCTGTGTGTGTGTGTGTGTGTTGTGTGTGAGAGAGAGAGAGAGAAAGCAAGGGGCACACAATCAATATTCGTCTCCCCTGCATAAAGTCCAGTCTGATCTTTTCCTCATGCATGAGTTGTGATGCGCGAGGAATAAGCTGTGCGTGTGTGTGCCCATGATGCATACTTACATGTTAACATTGGTAAGTACATCCGTAGTGGCCGTGTCTATCTGTCTACAAGTGTGTGTTTGCGGTATGGTGACTTTGTCCACTGTACAGATCCCGTGGTCAAAAATTCCATCACCATGGCAACACGTTACACATTTTACCCAGAATGCCCTGATGAGGCATGCTGAGGGCAGAGTGCAGGGATTCTGAGGTATCATGCATGCACACACACACACACACACACACACCCTTCTTAATGGTTATGGTGCACTCAAAAGCAAAGCGCGAATTTGTGCTTTTAACGTGGAGTGTGAATACACTAACCGCTAAAACCAATGTTGTGGGATCCTTGTTGCTAGGCAACTAGGAAATAGGGACGCTGACCACGAGCTAGCTATTGACTGATGCTAAAGATTTAATTGACTAGCTGTTAAAACGTTTCTTTGAACAATGCAAAGGCGGAGAAAACAATACAAACCCCATCTCGAATCAAGCCATCAACAACATTTCTATTAAATGTGTTGGTAAATGTTAAGAATCAACTCTGCGGTTAGAATTGTGATTACACTCGGCGTCAGACTCGCCTGTCCAAAACTTCCACTTCCGAAATCTATTATGCACAGGTTTGAGCAGTCAACAAAGTTTTAAAGGTGTAAACGTGATCAACTTGTGATGCCAACATCGCTCAGGAATTCAAGCTGCCAAAATGACCAAAACAAACTTCGAGCTCACATGGAATCTTATTTTTTATGTTTTTTTTTATTATTATCCATCCATCCATCTTTTACTCCTTTTCAGAGTCACGGGGCGCCTGGAGCCTATCCCAGGGGGCACCGAGCACAAGGCGGGGTACACCATGGACAGGGTGCCAGTCCATCACAGGGCACAATCACATACACACTCACACATACACTACGGACACTTTAAACACTATTATTATTTTTACATTGTATTATGATGTTATGTTATGTTATGTTTATGTGGACATGTGACTATTAATATCTCATGGTTAAAAAAAGCAGCTGTCTGAGACCAGTGACTCATTTTAAGTGCATGCATGTGCAATGTAGCTTATATGCAGTGTGTTCCTCAAATTAAAGCAATTTGCCATGACGACATGACTCAAACAGCCCATAATTAAACACCGTGAAATGTAGTAATTAAGAATTGCTCACAGACAACTGAACAGCGTTTGACTTGGATGGACTGAATTAGAAATGCTGTCCTTTTGTCTGTCAGCCTGAGTAAAGGAGGTGTGGCCTCTGCAGCCATCAGTCTGTGTGAAGGTGGTATGGCCTTATATCGGTGAGTGAAGCAGGTGTGGACTCTGTGAGTGTCAATGAAGCAGGTGTGGCCCCCCAATTTAATGTGTATAGAGACATTATAAAGAGAAAAAGCTTGGAAGGAAGTAGGAGTGATCGATGACTGATCAAACTTAAATACATTTTAAACAAAAGTGGTGGGTAAAAATCATATAGTGGACTGTAGGCTAGATATTTTGGCTACTACCATTTCTCATCGGAACATAAAAAAAAAACAAAAAGCTGGATGGTACACGCCCACAAAAGACAAACAACATGAGTGGCTTATGACCTGCTAGTGTGAATACAGGGTAAAAGGAGGCATATCCAGAGTATTACTCCACTCTGTTTGGGAGATCGTATGGATCCACACTGTAAATAAGACTAATTTTGTCTCTATAATGTTGCTTGGCCTCCATTTCAAGTTTGTCGTGTTACAGCCCCTTTTCCTGTTAAGTATGACAAGTCTGGAAAGCACAAACAAGTCATGGTGTGTGTGGAAGTGTTTGTAGCAGGCAAATAAAGAACTAGCCCTTCCAAAATGGTGGGATGATCCCATAATACAGTGCGGTGTGATGTAGAGTCCCAAGGCTAAATGTGTTGCTTTGCTAATATATTATTTCCTGAATACAGACTGAGTAGAGAAAGCACGGAGTAGTTGTTCGTGTGTGTGTGTGTGTGTGCGTTTGTGCGCGCACACTAAATCACTGCAGGGAAGCCCAGGAGGATGGTCTTGCTTACTTCTTCTTCTCTCTTATATGCTAATAAGGGGCGGGCCAAATTCCAGTTATGGGAATAAAGTGCTCTAAGGGCCTTGGCCTCTGGGACTGTGTGTGTGTGTGTGTGTGTGTGTGTGTGTGTGTGTGTGTTGGGAGGGTCTTTCTGGGAAGAGACCAAGTTTATTATATTTGCAAAAATAAGGTGCGTCTCTCATCTATTAACCACTTTGATTAAGCATTAGACTAAACATCTAATATGAAATATATCACATATTAAAGCACAACAAAGCCAAGTGTACATTTTAAGACATACAAAAAAGCAGAATTAAAAATCACCACGATTATTGTGCTTGCATATGAACTCATGTGGAGAAATAATGCTGCCAGTTTTGTCTGTACTGATCCTAAATAAAATATGATTCGTTAATACAGAGCAACGTGCGAAAATCAGGCCAAAACAGAAGGACTGAAAGAAATGTCTTGGTAAAGTGAACACACAAATTACACACACACCCCTTAAACTGTGTTGCTTGTAAAACGACTCTCTGGGGAGTCACATACGGACGAACAAACAGACAGACACACATATACATACATACATATAATTAATATATATATACATATAATTAATATATATATATATATATATACAGTGGTCTGCAAAAGTTTGGGCAACCTTGTTTATTTCAATGATTTTCCTTCATAAATCGTTGGTTCTTAGGATTAAAAAAAATC
>JAFFST010054599.1:243784-276657 GCA_022414735.1 Noturus placidus | reverse complement strand
GTTTTATATCTTTATGTTTGAGGCCTGAAACGTGGCAAAAGGTCGAACAGTTCAAGGGGGCCGAATACTTTCGCAAGGCACTGTATATATACTTTTTATTTGTGCACTAGAGAGAGGAGTCTAATGTAGCTACGAAGTAATAAAAAGTCTCACTCATAACAAATCTTTAACCACTGCAGGGCACTTTCACCCTTATTAGTCTGTTTTCCGAGGCTGATCCAGAGTAAATCTGATACAACTGGTTTGTTTGTTATTTGGTTCGTTTTCGCACTCCACATAATTAACCCACTGCGGATTATGATGTCGCCAACGACGTGCAATATTTATTGCAACACATCTTGTTCATCAGTCCAAACATTCTGCAGCTCTACAACTCGGTCACCTGGTTCAATTTGTGTCTCACGGTTCAGGTTAGGCTCGTATCGACAGAATAACGCCAGAACCAAAAACACACAGATTGCTTTCCGACTACAATGTTACTACACTTTATCTATTCATTCAAAAAAAAACAAAAACAATGCACATTAATAAACAGTAGATGTTTAAAGAAAACGGGGGGGGGACGACACTCACATTTATCTCACTTATACTACTGAGCAATTGAGGGTTAAGGGCCTTGCTCAAGGGTAGCTTGTGGTAGCTTGCTCAACAGTGGTAGCTTGGCAGTGCTGGGGCTTGAACTCCTGACCTACTGATCAGTAACCCAGAGCCACCACTGCCTGAGTAGGTAAAAAATAAAATACAATAAAAATCCAGAAAACAGCATAAAAAAAAAATGGTTAACTAACAAAACACCAAACACAAAACTAGAGATCCAGTCTAGATCCGATCCAATACCCTAGAACAGTATCTGGCCAATACCAGCAAAAAATGGTGGATCGGATATCAGAGAACGCATATCAGATATTAGAACCTGTAAAAAGATGATACTTAAAAAATAAATGCAAAGGAATTGGATTTGGAAAAGATTTTTTTTTCTTTATAAAGAGACTTGACTGGTTTTTCTTTCGTTTGGGTTTCTTTACATTATACACCGTAGTATATTTATTATAAATACAATGCAAGTGATTTTTTTTTTGCATCAAAGAGCTCCAGTTTAAAAAAACCCCGAAAGCTCAGTAGTTTTTAAAGTAAACGTTGGATACTGGAAGGGTATCGGAACCGACTGATACTCAGGGTTTCAGCATAAGTATCTGAAGAAAAAAAAAAACAACCGGTATCGTGCCTTTCTTAAACACGACCCCGGCCTCTTTTCTTTCACTGGACCCTTGTCTTGGAGAATAAACGAATGCTTTTCAAATCTTTTCAAATCAGCAGGAAGTTCATTCCACCCACATGATGCAAAAAAAATGTTCGAGTTCAAATGGATCGAGACCACCTCGCGCCTCGCTCAGATGGTCTCGGACCGGTTGTTTTGGTCTGCACCAGTGTTCACGCACACCTAAACGAGTCACAGTGAGAGCCAAAGCACACCAGGGTTCGATTCAAACCAATGAAAACACTGCATAGTGAAAGCTTCAAATGAATGAAAATGCAAGAACCATGTCCTGTAGCTGAGCACTGAACTTTATAAAGACGGCCACACTTTTCTGCTTAGCACAGTATCATTGGTACCCTCCGTCCTGCAAGGCCCAAACTCTCACAACTCAAAGAAAATTATGCTAATGATCATATAGTTCCAATTTATAGTTCCAGTTTAGATTTAAAAAAGCGGAGATAGATTACGGCTGTTACTTGTTAGCTACAGAACCACACCAAAAACTTCTCGGCCACGTGATTCCATCCATGACAAGGGTAAAGACGTGTGAATTTCGCTCGTGGCCGATTCATCACATGAACTTTCCCGAACTCTGCAGCATTGTTAATGGGATGTTCTTGCCGTGGAAGTCCCCTTAGCTGTTCCAATACCTCAGAAAGAAAAAAAACAAAAACACAAAGAGTGCGAGAAAAATGTACTGAAGGCGGGCTCTGTCGATGGCTGACTCAGCGGGTCTGTCTGATTAATACTCAAAGACAGCTTCAGACACCAAATAGGGACACCATAACACATTTTACTGCCAGGAAATGGTGATTGAAAGTGTGAATGTAGCACATTTGTGTTAGCAGCGCCATTCACACTCTGTCTCAAACACACACACAGTATTATGGCTGGAGGACTGGGAATTAAAAACACTGAGACTCTGGCAGGAGCTCAAGGGCTGAAGTGGGTTAAAGCATGCGCGCACACACACACACACACACACACACACTCCTGCCTTGCCTGTGCATCAAAAGGCTCTTTTGTGACGTGACTGGAACCAGATATACCGCAGCATATACGGGACGCCCACGCGGTCACACACACTTCCTTGATCCTGGGTGTTGTGGTTTTTACTGACCAGCTGGAGATTCTCCTTTTCCCTCCTCCCTATTTCTCTCATTCTTCTTCCCTCTTTTCACAACAAGGCTCATGCATAAATACCTGTTCGTTTGGGCCCTTTTTTTTTTTTTTTAACAATGCAACAGTAGTGCCTTTATATTGAGTAAAAAACACTAAGATATGTCCAACATGTTTTCATGTTCCATTAGGCTGAATGAATTCCCATATCATGTAAAAATGTTTTCTGTGACGTTAATTTTTTTTTTCTTCTTTTTTTTAAAAAATGTGAAAATCAGGGATAATGAAAGCATGTCCAACAGAACAGCATTTACAAATCCGGTCATCGAGGCCCAACCATGAGTCACATGTCGTTTCCCTCCCGGCTCCTTACACACCTGAACCTGTGTTCAAGTCTTCTAGACCAAACATGTGCAGGTCTCAAACATCTGGATGATTTCCATTTTGAATCCAAAAAGAGTAGAAATGGCAGGTGCGAGCAAAATGAAAAAAAAAAAAAAAAACCAAACCGGTTTTCTTCCAAAGGAATCAAATGGATTCGAATATCCGGAATCGGTTCAATGCTGGCCAAATAGATAAATAAATCGAAACTATGATGAAACTACTCGTACTAGGAATATCTCCAATTAACATTTCGAACCTGCGGGACTCGATCTGCCTCAGGAATCCTTGAACACACTCAGATTTGTAGCCCCTTGTTTCTCACGCAGCACTAACAAGAGGGCACAGTGTTACACTGTTATCTGCCAAGGCCACACAGCAGAAACCCTCTTAGCGATGCTAAGTAGGTCAGGACGAGGAAGAGGGAAAGTTGAGGTAGTGCTCTACGAGTCTGTAATAAAAGCCTTCATTAGCACTTAAGACTCTGAGAAACGTTTCATCACACAATGCTGTACATGTAGAACGGCTATAACCTTCTTCACCAGTTTCTCCCTAATTTGTTCTTGGCCAATTCCCACCCACTTGCTAACTCTCTCTCATCCATCTACCAACCAGGGAGGGTGAACGCTAATCTTTTTGTGCTTTTCACAGGGCAGAGTAACAGGAGGAACATGCTATCTACCCTCTTCCACATACATGAGCTCAGAGACACCCATGGCTGGCTAGTGTCGCTGTGATTGACAGGGAAATGTGAGTTTGTCGTGCAATCTTCTTGAGTCACTACACAGGAAAAACAGCTGTTAGATGAGCGATAGAGGGTGGGACTTCCAAGGGGGCTCAATTCATATTAGAGCGTTCAAAACACCTACGCAAATGTCAGTCATTTCAGATTCCGACGTTGATTGGCTCGTCTTTTTTTTTTTCCCCCACTGGCGAGGATATAAAGAAGACTGTGTTGTCATATTTTTGACTCCCAGGCTGTCAGAAGCTCTCAAGTGGTTCTGAGGGTGGTTCTTTTCATTTAGGAATTCCCCAGTTGTATTCATTCTCTGGGGGGAAAAAAAAGAAAAAAGTTGGCTTTCCTTTAAGAGAAGAATACCAACACAAAGGACATCAAACATGGCTGTAGTCATTTTCTCTCAGGTGAGCGAGGTGGAGAATGTGGTCTCTATTGGCTGATCAGATATCCAGCTGAAATTAAGGTCTTTTGGCGGGCAAAGCTGACTCCTGATCAGTGTTGAAAGTAAACGCGCTTTGTCTGCTCGTTCACTTGAACAAAGGCCATCCTGTATTTACTAACACACATAAAGGAGAAAGGTGTGTCTGCTTTTCAAAGCTGCCTTTCAGTCCATGAAAGAAAGGAAGTGGCATATGGAAGGGGATCAAGATGGTGTGTTTGTGCATGTTCAGGTGGAAAAGGGTGTTGAGAAAAGGGCAAAATGGGAAAAAATGGGAGGGAACACAGTTTTTTCTCCCTGGTGAGATGAAAAGATGGAGAGAGTCCTGACCCGGAGCATGCCTGTGCTCCCAGATGACTAGTTAAGCACACCGCAAAGCATTGGTGTAGACAGTCAGACCTAAATCAAGACGAGCAGTGTTTAAATCAGAGTGGCCTCTTCGTAACCACCCCCTGCATCCGCCATGTGTTTTCAATACATTACAGCATGTTAAGCATCCTATTAAACACACTCTTGATCAAAGGTCGATAGCGGTGATAAAACTCGCTGAGTGAAGAGGCTTACAGCTGCTGTGTCACAGAGCAGAGTTTGTCCAACAGTAGGCATGTCTGGACATCAGCTGCTAAAAACGCCGTTCACAACGAAACAAGCTCGCTGTAGGTAGCTCGAGAAATACTGCGGAATCGTACCAAGAAACCCGAATTGGGGTGAAATCTTCATCTTCAAAGAATCATAATCAAACTGAATCCTTATAACTGCTGCTCATGCTGAGTCACGGTAAAGGTTCTACCTGCTCTCTTCTACATACGTGAGCTCACAGGCACCCACGATTGGCTAGTGTAGACGTGACTGACAAAGGAGAGCGACCATAACATCCCTCCTACCCAGACAGCGAGGCCAATCTTGTTGGGATTTGAACTCGCGATATCCTGACGACAAGGTAAACTCTTTTCTGTTGCGCCATATGGATGCCCATGAGTTTAAGGATTTATGCATAATTCCGAACAAAAAAAGAATAGAAAAGTTGCTTATCGAAGCAGGAAGATGAGGTCCACATCTGCAGCGATCAACCAATAATGACTGAGATTGGTGGAGCATTTCACATTGTCGCTGTAGTGTACAAAAGAGTACATTCATCAACATAAATGTGCAGAGCTGCATGCATCATTTACAAGACACAGTCGTTCATCCTTAGTAACTGCCTGGTCAGGGTTGCGGTGGTTTTAATGTAGGCTGCTAGTTTGCTTAGATTTCGTGAAATACAAGCAACTAAATTCATTAGAAAATGTCGCAGGCAGGTACAAACAAAAATACTACCTGCACGAGCGGGATTTGAAACCAATAATGAACTGGAGTGCTGTAGCTGAGGAACTGTCAAAGCCAGGATTTACACACAATGCTGACTGCTGACAGTGCTGACATTTCTACCCCTGTTTTTCAGTGTTCCCAGGGGCATAGTGGTTTGGCTAATAATTAATAAATAAAAAAAACACAACAAAACAACGGCAACAACAAAAAGGTAGAATATGTCCGGTATATCCCACGTTAATGTTCATGCCACGTGTAAATCTGAATACAAATACAAGGAGCAAAAGGATTGTGATACACGCCATGTGTCAAGTAAATGTGAATATTCGATTTTTTATTTTTAAATGAATGTTTAGGAGTGCCATGTATCCCAATAGAATTCACTGCTAATGGTGTATCTGCATCACAGTTCAGCAGAGATCTACAGTATCATCAATCTACCGTCTGCTCCCATGCCCGAGTCATGTGGCAGATCATTTTTTCCCCGGCAGTGCCAATAACGTGCCAGCAACACGGCCAGACTGAAAACGGAGATGGTAACGGCTTCCCTCGGCTGGAACATGGGCTTGTTTTGACAGTAGTTGCTATAGGTGGTGTCTCTTTACACACTGCTAAAAAGAAGTGATCGACTAAAGCTTGCCAAAATGGAGGATTTACCGCTGATGTTGGTTTATAACTCCGGGTGTGACGAGGCACGAATTTTCTTTGCTCCTTCTGGCCTTATATTTCAGCCAACTTACATTCGACATATATCTAAAACATGGAAAACTTTTTCCATTTCTTATTTTTTTACTGACGGGGCCGACTCAAAGAAAAGCTGTCAAGAGGAAGGACGAAAGGAAGAGGAAGTGGGCTGGGGGGGGGGACGCAAGAGACTCGGGAGCAATCCCTATGGAGCAGTGAACATTCCTGTCAGATTGAGACATGGGAACCCAGTTCCCCAAAAGACACTCCCCTTCTTGTGTATGTGTGTGTGTGTGTGTGTGTGTGTAAAACTTGTGTAGTTAAATTCATGTTTAATATAGTCTCCCAGCTGCAGTCCTTCTTCTTAGTGTGCGTGTGTGTGTGAGAGAGAAAGACTGAGACAACCACACACCAACAAAAGGTGCTACCTGACTCCAACAGGACCTGACATGCAGACAGATATCAAACCTTCCCGATGTTCCCCTTACTCCAGTCATAGTCGATCAGCCAAAACCTGTTTGGTGGTTTAGAATTCAAGATCAATAATCATCCTCTGTTTTTTTAAACACCTAGAAGTGTTTATATTATCTACCTGATCAGATGAAGTCGAAATGCCTACTAAAAATCGAGCAGATAAACCAAAAAAAAAGGAAGTGTCAGTCTGAAGACGTGAATTTTCGAGGCAGGAAATACAGCTCCTCAAGAGAAATGACAATCTGTTGAAGCGAGTGAAACGTCTTCGCTACGTTCTGTACACTATTTTATCATTTAAAGAAAGCGGCAAAGGCCTGCCAGGTTTCACGTTTTTTTTTTTTTTGCTGGAAATCCAAATAACTAGGCTACAACGTGTTAGCTAATGTACTGTACTGTAATAACACATGGCGAGCTAGTTAGTGGATTAAATACTAGGGCTAAACAGCACAAAGAACTGGTATGTTAAAAACAAGTCCTGTTTAGATTGTGTGACGTAAACAGGCTAGCAAGGGGATCCACGAGTGAATCTTTTAAAAATAGTCCGTTAATTGGTGAATTAACGATTATAAATGAGATAAATGTAAGTCGCGCTGGATAAGGGCGTCTGCCAAATGCCATAAATTTAACTGTAACCAAAATGAATCCAAAAAACACAACCAAGTGCGCTCGTGAATGCTTTTATTTCGCCTCTAGTGGCCACTCTCGTACTGCATAAGGAAAGCGGAACCTTCTCAACCGCTACCGATACGGACTCGACTGTGAAAAACTGTCAATACTTCCAGCGATCTGTTATTGGTGCCGATTAATCGGTAAAACAGATCAACCGGCCGACCTCCTGATGGGATGACTGCCATTATCCTCTTTTTTCAAAATTCTTTCTAATGTAGCATGTTGTATTTGCTATACGATTTTTGCACATTATTCTAGCCTCTGTTACGTCTTTATTTCCTCATGTGATGTTTCACTGCGATGTGGCCTGTTGTGAGTATTGGGATCGCAGGACAGATGATGGTCGGTGTTTCCACATTTGTGCATACTAATTAATAACAGTCAAGTAAAAATCCTTACATGCTCAGCCTGATCACATGTTGGCTGATGTGTGTAGTGCAGCAGGCGGTGGGATTTGGACTATAACCTACTGTATTTACAGCAGTCACATTACTTAAGTTAATTACATTTAAAACAACAATAAAAAAGTTCTTTGTAAATGGTTTGGAGAAAAAAGAAAACCACTTCTAACAGCTTAAAGAACCTACTTGTCCACCAGAAAACTACAAATAAACGAATAGCACTGACACATAACCTGATTGTCCTGGGCTACTGATTTATCCTCCCCTGCACTGTGTAATTACTCCGAGCCAAATATTGTATGTTTATGGTATATTTAGCGAATAAGATCACTACTCGGAGAAACTAGCATTTAGGTTTTCTGCTGCTGGTGAGGGACTTGTTCATGTTCATGACAATCACCATGTTTTTATGCTTGCCAAAAATGACTGATTTCATTCATGCAAACAACCAGTGGCGTGTATGGGAATGCTCAGAAGCGTGTTTGGGTCTGAAAAACTTTCATGGGTTTGGTCTGGTTCCTGTTTGGTTCACATTGCTATGCCAAACCACCAACTCGCTGTCTCTCGCTCTCTCACACACAGAGAGAAAAAGTTTTCCACTAAATTTCCCCTCTTTCTGGGAATCAGATGCAAAGGTGTAACCGGGCCGAGCGATAGGATCTAAGGAGGAAAACGAGGCCCGGGGGGGGGGGGGGGGGGGGGGGGCGAGTATGGAGAGAAAGATGTCTTATGGATATCAGAGAGAGTAGTCAAGGAACAAGAGATTTACATCAACAACAAAAAAGTGCATGGAGGGGCTGGGATAGGGGTGGCAACAATAATCACAACACAACTGCACTTTTGTGCACGTAGTCACAGTTTTTAAGGGAACAAGGAGGACCAGTAACCAATAAACACAGATTTTAACATCGACTACTTGTTCCGAACGAGTCAATTGATTACAGACATCGGCGATTTCAGCAGTGTTCTTGAATACTTTTGTGCTATGGAATGAAATTTGTGCCAATAGTATTGAACGTAACTGTACAATGTATAATGAGAAAGACGAATAACACTGAAACTGAAAACAATGAACTCGGTAAAAAAAATTCCAAATAAATCTTCAAATAAACAGCGTTCTTTGTTAACAGTTTTCTAAGTTTTGTTTTCACTAATCATGCTTTATGGACGCGCTGCCAGAGCTTTCGTCCACACTCCGCAAGTTTCCGCTCCCCATTCTGGCATGTGTGGGCGGGGCTTAACAGCAATTTACTCTCATTGGCTAGAGAGATTTGGATCGCCAGCTCCTTGACCTGGAAGTAGACATCAGTGGTGTGAATTTTGGAGAGCGTTCTGCATGCGGTTTTCTGTAGAGTTATAGTGTTTGTACTGTGTAGTACAAAGGGAAATTCCCAACTTAGTCAGGATATTAGTTCCTAATTAATATTTGAGGTTTGGGTAGTCTCAATTTTTTTTTTTTTAGAGATAATTGGTAAATGGTCTGAACGTATATAGCGCTTTTATCCAAAGTGCTTTACAATGTGCCTCATTTACCCATTCACACACACAAATCACACACCAATGGTAGCAGAGCTGGTATACAAGGCACTAACTTGGGGTTCAGTGTCTTCCACAAGGACACTTCGGCATGTGGAGACATGTGGGCCAGGAATCGAACCGCCAACCCTACGATTAGAGGACAACCCGCTCTATTACCTGAACCACAGCCGCCCTCTGATGAGCACAGATGAGCTCTCAGGAGCGGTGTCGTCATCATCCTCAGCTGGACGCTCGAGTTGGTGATCCAAATCTCACTAGCCAATGAGAGTAAATCTCTGTTAAGCCCCGCCCACGGGAGGTTTGCGCCAGAATGGCGACTGTAAATGAAAACTCTGGCAGCACGTTCATAAACCATGATTAGCGAAAACGGTCAACAAAGAATGCTATTTATTTCCATTTTTGCCACCGAGTTTCTTCTGCTTTCTCGTTGTATCTTTTATTTATTTATTTTTTTAAGTTATGTTCAATACTTTTTCAAACTTAGAAAAGCAAAACAGGTTTTAAAAATGGAGAGAAGAGTAAGAAACGTCATCACACAGGATTTTGAACTCTGTGAGCATCTGCTACAGAACTATGTATGGTTCTGAACAAAAAGCACTGGATGTTGTGATTTCATTCCCCACATTCAATCTGTCCATGGATAGAGTAAATATATTCCTGCTAAATATTACAGGGGCTCGAAGGCTCCCTGCAGATGAGATCTTTTCTTCTGCTACGCTGGGGAACAAAGAGACTGTGGAACCATTTGTATCGCAGTGCTCTGCACATGCTAAAAGCCTTAAGCTAATTCCTTTATTACCAGCTTTCTAATGGCATGATTTATCTTATCCTATTTAATTACTCGTCGTCTTATTCAACTCATCCGTATCGTTACTAACGTCTTTTCCTTTTCTTTCGCACGTTGATCGAGCTCCACCACGATTTCTACTGCGTACTTTAAATGGCAATAAATTGCTCAATTTGCCAGAAATTGTTTAGACTTGCACACTTTATACATCCTTTGGATTCGCTTTTAAATAAACGCCTGACAGAAATGACGCAGGTCAAAGCCTATTACGTTTTGACGCACGCGCACTATGCGAGCGTTTCCGGACGTTTCGGTGAGGGTGGCTGTGGCTCAGTCGTTAGAGCGGGTTGTCCACTAATCCACTAATCGTAGGGTTGGTGGTTCGAATCCCGGCCCGGGTGATCCCATGCCGAAGTGTCCTTGGGCAAGACACTGAACTCTAAGTTGCCCCCAATGGCAAGCTAGCACCTTGCATGCAGCTCTGCTACCATTGGTGTGTCAGTGTGCTCTCATTTGTAAGTCGCTTTGGATAAAAGCGTCTGCTAAATGAATAAATGTAAATGTAAAACACCAGCGCATTTTTAGAACGAAAGTGAAGTTTCCGAATCTGTCAAGATTAATGTGGAAGTAGCTCAAGAAACACATTTTACATGTACTCATTTATTCAAAGTGACTAACCAATGAGGATATACAAACAGAAAGGATAATGTATTAGAATTAACGGAACGTGTAAATGTGCCTGCTCTAGAAAATGAACCACCTTCTAACCAATCAGAATTGAGAATTGGACAGCACTGTGGTATACAATAGTTGTATCACATCATATCGCTTAACCTCCGACTAAACCATGGTCTCCTCCACGCCACGTTTTCTTTACTTGTGATCGCTCTCCTTGAGGGTTTTGGAGATTTTTATTCCCATCTATCACCGAACTGTAATCTGTTAAACAACGCCTTCCTCTCTCCCACGACGATAAGGGCTTCTGTGTTCTTCAGAAACAACATAGTGCAGCCTGGTGTGTCCGTGTGTGTGTGTGTACAATTCTGGCCTTAAATTCCCCACAGACACACACAGAAGAGATAATCCAAGACACAAACACATGGTGATATAAACACACATGAATAAACTAATCCACCCTGCACTACAAACCCCCTTGTACACACACCAAAGCATTTAACATTCTTTCTTGGCTTTCTCTCTCTCTCTCACACACCCTATAAAAAGGTATACTAGTTTAAAATAGACCTCGCATCATTTTCTACACCCTGTAGCACCAAGTCAAAGAATCTTTTTTGTCCCATTCAACAAAACAGGCTTTGGCACTGACAGAATGAAGAAGAAAAAAAAGTGCATTGAAGGAATAGCCACATGATTTACTCAATTAGACAGAAAACAATGAGGCTACAGTTGCAGGATTGTGACTCTGGAGTACAACACAAGAGGAAAACACACACACATACACACACACACACGCCTTCCTGCGTGAAGCATTCCAGTCTGCAGGAGTGGTGAGGGGAAAGAGCAAAAGAGGCCCCGGTGCTCTTGGCACGAACGGCCGCATTAAAGCCAAATGCTAGCGCTCAGAAACAATCTGCAGCTTTGTGTGGGCCGCTGTGGGAGCTCCCAGCGGCCGGCCGTTTATTACCCTCACACGCCCGTTTACGCTCACTTCAGCCGAGTTCACCAATCTGGAAGAGGTGCTAATGGACTCCCAGCCAGGTTTCCAGCCCGAGACTGTGCCCCTTAAAATGCTTATTGTAGTACTTGCTACTGATAAGCCCCGCTCGCATGGCGAGAGAGAACACAGACTGAAGCCTAAACCTCGCCTCAGCTTAAACAGGTAAAAAAAAAAAACATTATTCAGTATAGAGGAATCTTATCTGACTGAGAAATCTAACCTAGCACTAAAATATGTGAGGTGGTCGGGGGAAACAAAATCAGATGCCACTGTGGATGAATTCCAAAAAAAAAAAAAACCATGGCAAAAAAAAATAAATAATAACAATAATAATAATAACAATAATAATAATAATAATAATAATATACACCAAGCTTTTTCTGCCTATAATGTAAAGAGAAATATATTTCACCAAAACACATTTTTAACCAGGTTACCTCCTAAACTCACCTGCAAAAATACCATTCCTTAAAGGGCCAATTTGTGGGAAAGTGTTTGAACATGCCAGTGTAGACGGAGAGGGGTTTAAAATGAATATATGAAGTTCTCAGGTCAATCGGGATCAGTGTGGATTCCTGTTCCCTCCCCGGTCACTCTTCTCCCGCCTTCACACCTCTCTCTTGAAGAGAAGAAGTTGGAAAATGCCACTGTGGGCTAATTTAACAAGCACCGCTGTAAAATGTGGCTAAATCCTAGCTAGCTAATGCTGCGTTTGACTTACCTCGGCAAAGGTCATCTGCTGTCATTTTCAACCTCAGCACATTCGACATATAAAGTGGAGAACCCCTTTAACTCTGACGCCGCTGTGTTCGGCTTCCGTTAGCAACAAGCTAGCCAGCTAACTGTAGCTATGTTTCCATCCAAACTGCGAATTTAACTTCGCATCCCATGTGTCCACCCCAACAATATAATAAATCACCATCATAAATTCAGGATATAGCTCTGTTTAATGCTCTTCAATTCATTTTGTAAAATAGTCCTAGGTTATATCCTTAAAAGATCGTCTCTGGTCACACTTAGTGGAAAACCTGCTTGGTTCGTTGATGTTTTCCAACAAGAATTGAAGTTACTTTAAAAAAATGTATTATGTTCAAAAACCGGCATTTTAACTTTTCTGAGCCAATTATCCAATCACATGATTTGTTACGTGACTTTTTTATTTACTCTGTAAATGTGTTTCCATAGTAGTTTATGCGCACGTCTTCTTATCATATAAAAACAAATTCCCCACCTCAATCGAGAACGTATGCTTTTTTTTAATGCACATTTGGAGATTTTATTCGCATCTGGTGTTTCCATCCAGCGGGTTTTATGCAATCTCTCAAAGCTGGCATAAAAATATGTTAATGAAAACAGGTTGTGATGAGTGATGTAGTGTATACTGTCCTCCATAAACAGTCGTCCGTATAGTCCATGATGTAGATTTAACAAGTGGAATCTAAAGCTAATTCTTGTATATACAGCATAGTTCATTTTAAGGTGAGAAGTGCTCGATTGTTTACCGATCTCATGTTATTGTTTCTATAGTAACAGCTCAGACAGCAGTCCCTACAGGATTTTGTGACAGTTTTTTTGCGATTGTTGTGGGCAAAAATGCTGGGCTGCACTGTGGCTTTTGTCAAATTTTGCGATGCAATTCGCAGTTTTTTTGTGCTTGTATTGGCGAAATTGATTTGCACGACCTTTTAGCTGTACTCGTGTATGACGCACGTGAAACGAAGCGAGCGTCGGCTGAATGCGCGCTCTGATGAGGTCACATGACGCACCTTTGCCGAAATCTGTGGAAAATCTGGGGTAATTTTGAAAACTGCAAGCTCCTCTGAATATTATGGAGTTTGCCAGATTTCGCGCTCATTTCTGCCATCGCAAAATCCTGGAGGGTTTGTAATTAACAAATAAAAAATTGCAGAATTGTTAATATGGTGAAGCTTTCGGTTAGTTTACGACAGGAGTTTACAAACTTACAAATTTCCGGATTCTCGGTCACATGACGAGCTGCTATTTTCCTCTCATTAACTACTAACTCTGAGTACTTGAGAGAGGCTGGTGAAGAAACGACCGTTTGTAACGCAAGTGATAACAGCTCTCGCAGATGTTAAATATAACTATAAACATTTAAAAAGCACGAATAAAACTTGTAATCATTGGCAAAGCTCTGTGGTATAAGCAGAATAACATTGAGCTTGTGCTGTTATAGGAAAATATCTAAACTTCTTAAAGCACCGAGTGTTCAGAAGTGCTTACACTTCCATAAATGTTAAATAAATATCTGCTAACAAAAAAACAAAACCATCACCGCATCAATGACTAAGATTTTAATTTGTTAAAAAACAACTACAATCAGTTTATTATTAGGCCTTATATTAATATGGCACGTCTGCCGTATAAGTCCCTGTGTACGAGCTGTTACTATAGAAACAATAAGGTATTAGAACGAGCACACCGATTTTACCCTATCGCTCACGTTGTAGCCAGAGCTACTGTGCTTTTATAATACGAAAATAATGCACACCTTCTGACTAATCAGATTTGAGCGTTCGACCACGTTGTAGTATAAACTAACAAACGTTCACGTTCTAGTTCCATGACATCATAGCGATTGGATTTCAGAAAGTGGCGCGCTGAATCATAACTGTTCTCACTTATCAAACTGCCATTGCATTTAAAAACTCCTTTACCATTCCGTTCACCGTGTTTTCAAAATGTAAGACATTTACCGACAAAACGCTCAAGTCATGTTTCCTTAAATAAGGAATCTCCCTTATTCTGCCTTTAAAATGGAGCCAGCTTTATCCAACAAGGCCGAAAATATGCAGCTGCAATAATTTCAACCCTCCGTGATCAGACCGCACGCTTCTGATCTCACTGCTGTAGTGCAAAGCTGAATATAAAAACTCAAACGCACACAAAGCGCTCTGATCTCAGCTCTGAAAACAGTACTCCTCTGCAAGATTGTAGGAACGTTGTGAGAATCTGTACGGCTCGTGGTGATGAGTGGGAATATGTGTAGGCTATACAAAAGTGTGTGTGTGGGTGCCAAAAGAATGGGAAAAAGTCTCGGCGCTATAGTGAAGACCACGGCGATGCTGCGAGCACTCCGGCCAACGCTTTCATGAAGGAGAATGTGAAGCTCTTTAAAAATCAATACTCGGCTCATAAAAACACAGCTGGTCTCAGTCTGCTACATATACATGAGCTCTGGAATAAAACGGCATGAGTGCCATGCTTTGTAATTAAGTAATCAGTTGATGAATTGAATTGATCAAGTGACAAATCAATAATCGGAAAATACTCAATTGAATGCGTGGAAAAAAAATTCTGAACTGAAGTGACTGCGCTGATCTAAAGAAATTTTTTTTTTTTTTTAAATACAACCTTTCCCACATGCAGGTGCTGGATGCGGTCCTTATTTCTTTAATAATATTATTATTATCAGTATTATTATCCATCCATCTTCAACCATTTACTCCTTTTCAGGGTCACGGGGGAACCTGGAGCCTATCCCAGGGAGCATCGGGCACAGGGCGGGGTACACCCTGGACAGGGTGCCAGTCCATCGCAGGGCACAATCACATACACACTCATTCATACACAACGGACACGCCAATCAGCCTAACATGCATGTCTTTGGACTG
This sequence comes from Noturus placidus, assembly GCA_022414735.1. Taxonomy (NCBI): domain Eukaryota; kingdom Metazoa; phylum Chordata; class Actinopteri; order Siluriformes; family Ictaluridae; genus Noturus; species Noturus placidus. Next base: position 261,546 of record JAFFST010054599.1, on the reverse strand, counting down.
GGGGAGGAAACCGGAGTACCCGGAGGAAACCCCCGACACACGGGGAGAACATGCAAGCTCTGCACACACATGGCCCCCGGCGGGACTTGAACCCCGGACCTTGGAGGTGTGAGGCGAACGTGCTAACCACTAAGCCACCGTGCGCCCCCATTATTATTATTATTATTATTATTATTATTATTATTAATAATAATTAACAAACTGTTCACTAAAGCTACAACAGATGCAAACATACCCAAAGGCTGCAAAGGCAACACAAATAAGAAACGTTTGGAAAAATCTACCTAAAAATCTTCAGATTCGACCCGTTTTGGCATCTAGACTGTATACACAATCCGTTCTGACGTCTCAATGCCATAATTAGCACATTGTGGCAATGATCGTGACATACACAGACACCATTCACGACACTGATCCTAAATCTGCCTCACACCCCCTTGAGATCACGCTGAATTCGGTCTCAGTAATGATGGACAAGACAAAAACTTATAATCTCTCATGAGTCAGCCATGCCCAATTAGAGTCATGTGACTCGGCGGCATTAATGAACGAGATTATTGTTTAGAAATGAACGATAATTATTAACAGTGACTAGACCACTCTGTACACTCTCACACAGCGTTCCCATGATGAAGACCCGAATGTAGGAGGTGATTTAATAATAAAACATTTACAAAAAACGCTCACAAAACATTCCAAAGGAAATATCTGAGATTGTTCCACACACCCACAGAACACAGGAAATTCATGCCATGTGATTCATTAGCTCATTCGTCTCAAGCAGCGACGCTCATGGCGCTTTGTTGTGATTCAGAAGAGATGCCGCGTAATGAAATGAATTAATTGGACACAAAAAAAAAATCAATTTAATGCCTTAAGCCTGTTCCACACTGCGTGATTAGAGCGGTCTTTTACGACGATTACTCATCACACTGTACAACTGATCTCAAGAACATTCTGACCAAATTCCATAACAGATACACGATAACGTACACCGATCAGCCATAACATTAAAACCATGTGTACACCTAATATTGTATAGGTTCCCCTTGTGCTGCGAATAGATACACACACGATGTAAAAGAAGAAAACAGGATTCATCAGACCAGGCCACCTTCCATTGGTCCATTTTCCTCCAAAACTATTGGAACAATTCAATAGTTTTTGCCTTAGACAGAAGACAATTGGGTTCGAGATTAAACGATGAATAGGAGTACCGAGTTGAGCATTTCAGCTTCTGTTTCCTGGTATTTACACGCATGTAGATGTACAACATAGAGCAGAACACATTTTGTATCAGAACACCCAATTTGTAGAAATACTGGAACATGTGTCTGATGGGCGTTTCTTGTTATTGATGGGTGTGTCCTGTTAAGATTAATTGTTGAAACAGTAAAGTTGTGCTGGTTTCAGGCTTCAGTTTCACTGCCTTTTTGTTGTCAAAAAGGATAAGCCAACATGAAGATCAGAGAGCTGTGTACGGGAGAAAAGCAATCCATTTAGAAGCTGAGAAAAGAGGAGAAATCAATCAGGGGCATTGCACAAACATTTGGCGTAACCAAATGTGACCAATACACTAATTCGGAATGTCCTGAAAAAGAAAGAAACCACTGGTGTACTGAGCAATGAACATCGAATGGGTCGGCCATAGAAAACAACAACAAGCATTTCTCACGCGGACACAACACTGCCGGGACTTTGTTCGCATCGGCACTAAATGAGCGCACTGTCCAGCAGAATACTTCTACGATCTACAATTTTCAGGCTGAAAAGCATCGACGCCGGACTGAAAACTGTTAACCCGGCTTTATCGTACATCCCGATCTGTAGCCTCGACAAACTCGTAATGTACTGTCCGTGAGAGGATGTGCTCAGTCTCATCGCAGCGAGCATGATTCACAAACTTGTCATCACGCTGCATTTTATTTCCTTCCTAGCTTCTCCTCCAATAATGTGCTGAAAAGGTCAGAGCTACTCTTCCAGAATCAGGGAGGAAAAGAGGGACCATCTTCTCCATCTTCATTAGCACTCTGACTCGGCTCTGCTTCACGCCCCTCTGAACACGGTCTATAAAGCGTACTTATCCGTTCTGATCTGACACCATCGGGGCTGCATGGCTGGGAGTGACTCATGTGAAAGACTCACTGTAGATTCATCATCATTTCCTTCCTGTTTCGCGTGGCCTGCAGTCAAGGATTCTCCACAGTGCTCTCTCGGCCTCCTCGGAGGGCCTCGCTTCCTCCCCTGCTCCCTGATCCTGCCAGATCAATAGGAAATTCCTGATGAACACTGAGTTGTGAACAAGAAAATCTCATGGGACCAGTGATGGACTTGTTCCACTACTGTGCAGGCCAAAATATCAGAGCTCATTAAGCAGAGTAAACAGAGAGCCATTTCCTAAGTGAGAATCAATTACTCTCTTCATATTCAGTTACGCTTCTTCACCATCTCCAAGCCATAAAGACTTTTATTTATTGTACAGGATCCTAGCACGCAGCTCGAAACATTCCTAACGGCTCGTTGAACTTTGAAATGGGCAGATTGTGGGATTTTGACCTAAACCATTCTCAATTCTGAACTCATTATGATCGGCCGGTGGAACGGAGAAGTGGTATATACGAGATGCCATGAGTTTGTCAGGTCAAAACCTAAACTCATTACTACCTATAGTAGCGATTAAATAAATGAATATTTCGCACAAGCAGCCAACTACAGTTGAGGCCATAAGTTAACACACCTTGCAGAATCTACAAAATGTTAATAATTTAAAAAAAAAAAAAAAGAGGGATCATAAAAATTGCCGTAGTTTTTTTTTAATTTAATACTTCCCCTGTTAAGTTCAAAAGTTTTCATTTGCTTGAGTCTTAATATTGTGTGTCGTTACCAAGATAATCAACAACTATGTTTATGTTTTGTGAGAGTTGTTCATGAATCCATTGTTTGTCCTGAGCAGTTAAACTGCCCACTGTTGTTCAGAAAAATCCTCCAAGACCTGCACATTCTTTGCTTTTCCAGCATCTTCTACACATTTGAGCCCTTTCCAACAGCGACTATATGATGTTGAGATCCATCGTTTCACACTGAGGACGACTGAGGGACTCGTACACGACTATTACAAAAAGATGCAAACATTCACTGAAGCTCAAGAAGGCAAACACACTACATCAAGAACCATGGTGGGGGGTGTAAACTTTTGAACAGGATGATCGGTGTAAATTGTTATTATTTTGTCTTTTGGGAAACATGTAAAGATCTTCAAAATGGAAGGGAAAAAAAGACCTGTAAACCAAAACACAGTTGCAAAAAAATGCCATTTTATTGAGGAATGAAACACGACCAACCATACGCCCTGTCGTGGTTAATTCATCACTCCTCACTGCTTAAGGAGAAGACATCTCAAAAATGTACTGGTTGCTCCTCATAAGCAAGCGTAATCCTTGCTGGCCTACAAGAAGTTTAGGTACGTAAAGCTCTGACAAGGTGAAAGGAAAATGAAAATGCTGTGAAATGGTTTCACGCTAACATTATTTTCCCCAGTGTCAGTAGTACACACTTAACATTACACCTCCCCGAGTTGTTCGCTGCTGTTTGTTTTGGATCCGACAGTGCGGTTTGTTTTGGATCCGACTGATCTTATGGGGTGAAAACGAGGGCAAATCGATGTAAGTAAAGCACCTGCTTTCCTCCGGCGATCCTGTCAGACAGGTCTCACTGGCTCTGGTGGCTTAAACAAAACAGGTGGAACAGCAGACCTTGGACAGGTGCAACAGCATTTTCCTTTTTGCTCTGATCAACCCTTTCTTTCATGTGGAGCCTACAGGAATGAGGGCTTTCTGCAGTACGTGCGCAAGGCGTCTGTAACACTGCATCGACGAGTAGCTGATGATCACATGATTGTTGGCGACTGGTGCTAGCATGCTGGATGCAAGTCAGCTAGGGGGCATGCGACAATGCAAATACAGCTCCGGTTAATGTGCAATTACGGCGTGTAAACTTTAACCAGACTAACGGCGAATAGCTGCTACTGAGAGACAGGACAACAACATCTCAACAACAAGTAGCATTTTAAAATCTGAAAGAAAATTGCATTTAAAAGATTCCTGTATGGAATAAATGATGGAAAACCAACATTACTGCAACAGAATTTGAACAACCGTCTACAATAGGAAAGGAAAAGTCACGAGCCTCGTTCTCTTCTCTTCAATCCATTGATCTCTCACTGAAACAGCCACTGATTCATTCAGTCATGTCCCTTGTCGAACCTCGTCATTAATGTTGATAATTTATTAGGTCATTTAAACTGTTTTTAAAAACTTTATCGCCTGTACAGATTGTATAAGCACTCTTCTCTGTTTTGATGATGATGATGATGATGTGATGGCACAGGAACATTACAGATGCAAACTGAATTGATTTGGCTTATGCCTGATTCACTACTAGAGGTGGACTGATATTGGATTTTACAGATACCGATAACCAAGTTGGGCCGTAATAAACTAAGTAATTGTTAATAAATAAAGTAAATAAAAATATATATACACATCTAAACTGAAACAAAAAGTATCCAGAGTGAATTAAAAAAAAAAAAAACACTTTAAATAACACAACAAAATTAGTCAGTGATATAATGCCAGCGGACCCTTCTCAGCCGCTTCTGCAACGGACGCACCCGGGAAAAACCTTCAGCGTGGACTTTTGCCAATAACCGTTGCTGATTCATCGGTCAACCTCTATTCGATACAGTATTCAAAAAAGTCTTGATCCAAGCGTAAGAAAAGCACATTTAGCTTGGAGGATTTTTGACAACGTTAAACAGACGGTTTTCGCAGAGTTTGTTAAACTAACTCCATATGCCAAGGCAAGGTTAGTACGTAGCCTATATGAAAACATTTCCACAATATTTTTTAGATACACATTTATGCTTTCTTTCACATACAATTATAGCAGCGTTTTAGCTGTTTTAAAGACTACCGATGGGTTTCCCAGCCAGTCTCACATATGGTGCAGGCAGTATAGATTACTACAAGCTAAAGGAAGTGAACTAAGGACAATAAAATGTTTCTAGCGTAATAAATCTCTATAAAGCCACGGTCTAAGGGACTTTCTTTGAGGAAAGAACTCTTAGTCAGTCAGCCTCGCTCTCTCTCGGAGTTAGGAACTCCTGGTCTGAGCACTCTGTGGCGAGCGCGCCTATTCAACATCTGTGTTTATCCTCCAGCTCAAACCAAACATACTATATTTACTCCAGTCTAACAGGCCGGGAGACTGAGGGACAGAGAGCCACAGATATCTGCCTTTAGTTTGCCATCAAAGATGCCTGATGGAAAATGGTGCCTCTATCGCTTGCTATGTAGAATCAACTTCGAATAAGTTTTTTTTTTAAGGGTTTATAAATAGTGTAAATTGGTTTCTGGCTATGACTTAAAGTGATTCTGGGGGTTTGTGTTCACACGGTGTCTTATTTGAGAAGGGGACACTGACTCATGTCAAGAGACTTGTACTCCACTCCATTATAAACTGTATCCGATGACGCAATGTCCGACATGCTGATACCAGGGACTCGTTTAGAAATAATAATCAATAAGGGGTATTGTTATAGAGTTAGCTGCTAGAGCCGTTATAGACATGTCTACAGCAGATGCATGATATTATAAACAGGTCGAGACTACTGAGGAGTACTTGATAGCATTTTCTAGCCCAGACGCAGTTCTACAGGTTATGTGTCTGAAATCGGTCATTGCTTCTTGAAGAAGCAATCAGGTTAACTTAAATTATTGCCATGCATGTCAGTGCTTAATTACGCGTGTTGCTGATGAACTCCTGACCCGATAAGTAACCGACATAAATTCTAGCCAGTCACATACGATAACTAGGAAAAGACTACAAATTGGGAAACGTCCATTTTTAAGCAGGACAAACTAGACTTTCCACGTGCAAGAGTTCTTTGGAGACCGCTGTGAAAAAGGTGGCAACCGGATATGAAATCACCTGCCAGGGTGACCACACATCATGGATCCAGACTTGCTTGCACCGTTATTAATATTTGTATCAGTGTTCAACTACACCATTTGTTCCTGTGTGCAGTGACACCACAATCCATGCCACTTCTCTTCTGATGTTGATCTGATATTCTTTTAAAGCGGTGTTGTATAAAACGGGATGGCGCAACACCACTATAATCTGTGCTTCCACAAATCCAGCTTGGATTTTATGTTTGGTTCTGGTCATCAAGCTGTATTCTTCTGTATGTTTAGTCAGAGTTTATTATATTATATTATATAAGCTATATATGTGGGTGATGGTCACTTAGTGGTTAGCACTTTTGCCTTGCACCTCCAGGGTTGGGGGTTTAAATCCCGCCTCTGCCCTGTGTGTGTGGAGTTTGCATGTTCCCCCAGTGATTCGGGGGTTTCCTCTCGGTACTCTGGTTTCCTCCAAAGACATGTGTTGTACGCTGGTTGGCATTTCCAAATTGTCCGTAGTATGTGAACGTGCGTGTGATTGTGAACTGCGATGGGTTGCTGCCCTGTGCAAGTTCTCACCCACCTTGTGCACAGAGTTCCCTGGAGGAGGCTCCAGGCTCACCGCAACCCTGTTTAGGATAAACGATACACAGGATGGATGGATGGAAGTTATAAATGTGCTAGAGGCATTTTTAGGTCCAATTTAAGTGTGGCCACCGTCTGCTGATTTGCATACAGTTGTATGATTCAGGAGTCGACAAGAAGGGAGTTGAGAAATCGAACCTATATTTTTGAGAAGTCATGTGTTCTGTATTTTGTTTCATTCTGCATTAATGGAAACTTGCTTCCCTCACATTTGTCCCTACGTAGGAAGTCCAATAAACGGAAATGACAAGCAAACATAAAAAAAAAAACAAACAAACAAAAAAAAAAATCACTTAAAAATGAGTCAAAGGAACTGACGTCAATTTTTATTCCTTTATTGCACCTATGGATCATTCTCATATCCTTATATGGAGGCTAAAACGCAATAAAGCAGCATGTGACCGAAACACAGCAGAGATTAACAGGTCATCTAATCTTCAACTGAAAACAAAAAAGCAAACACAAGTGCAGGACTGTTTTTAACACACCCTCATCCACTTCCCCTCACCGTTGTCCCCTGTGGGATCCGGACATTACTATACTCCATTAGTTTGTGTGAGCTAACGGGTTGAGTCAACATTGTGGCGGTCTTTTGTATGTTCAGTGTTCAAAGGAAACGGACCATGCAAATCAACAGATATCTGTTCAACCTCATTGTTCTTTCTGTCAAAGGGTAAACGTATGCAGGCAGAGAAATTCCACTAGACCCTACTGCGCAAGACATTTTTTTTATATTTAATTAATAAATATTATATATATATATATATATATATTTTTTTTTTTTTTTTTTTTTTTAAACACAACGCCTAAGTAAAAGCTCCATTAACCCCTGACACCTTATTAATTAATGACTTGATTAATAAAGTCCACCAAATTCAAGTAGCTTTCCACTAAAAAAGAAAAAAAAAAACCCTGACAAAAAACAAGCAAAAAAAAAAACGCAGCACAAATCAAGCATTTCTGGTCGCAACATTCATGGAAGTCTCAGCACAAGATCCTGTACGGACTGTTTTATTTCTGTCTGACGTGAAATCTGCCACTAAATTTGTTAAAAACAGTAGCAGGATACAAATTCAACACCAAAACTCTCCCAAACCAAACCAAGCCATTCGACGACCCGACACACGTGACGATATAAAGCCTGGCCAAGTCATCAAAAGCAGCACACACGTTCAACAAGTAGCCTTTAAAGAAAACTTCTAAAAAATCCTCTCACACACCAGCTACTGTAACGAAAAACGAGAACCAAAAACCTGGAAGCAGTTATTCAGATCCTCCAGCATTCAAATCCTCACAAACCGACATTGTATCCTCGTAATGTCATTTCCTTCAGGAGCAATGAAGTGAAGCTGGTCACTTCTCTCACTGCACTATAAACGACAGGAGGAAATCACGTCACGAGCGGATTTGTCCTTTGTAACATAATCAATAATCAGTAAATCACTTATACATATGCACAGTGAAATTCTTTCCTCACATACCCCAGAATGTCAGAAACCTGGGGTCAGAGCACAGGGTCAGCCATGTTCTTCATTTTTTTGAACAGATTTGTAGGAGTATTTCTTTTTGAGAACGACAATCCCATAATTCTGTTTGGAAAACATGTCCGATAGACCGTGGCGAATCTCACAAACGCACATGTCGTGGCTTCGAAATACAAACGGACTCATCAAAAACCATTCATCTGGAATCTATTATTGCAGATTATCACATTACTCTGAAAAAGGAAGCTTCGAAAGAAGACTGTCTGGAAACCTCATAAAAGACTTTTCATATTTACCAGAATATTTCCTGCATGCTGTAGTAGGATCTAACGATAAAAACGAATATCCACATTAACCACACACACAAACCCAGCTCACTCTGTAATGGAGAACAAGTTCGATATGGTCTCGCACACTCTCTCTCACACACATACATTATCACATATACTTTCCATGCAAATTTCTTTATTATCTTAGTCTGATATACCAAGTGGGTAACGTTGCCACATCAGCTCAAAACTCCTTCCTGAATCGATCCTGAGCTCTGGTTACTGTGGGTTTCTTGTGGGTTCTCCGATTTCCTCCCACACGCAGGTACGCGAATTGACTACACACTATAGTGGAAACAATAGTGGGCGAGTGGCGGTGGCTTAGTGGTTAGCATGTTCGCCTCACACCTCCAGGGTCCCGGGTTCGAGTCCCGTCGGGGCCATGTGTGTGTGGAGTTTGCATGTTCTCCCCGTGTGTCGGGGGATTCCTCCCCCAGTCCAAAGACATGCATGGTAGGTTGATTGGCATGGCTAAAGTGTCCGTAGTGAATGAATGCGAGTGTGTATGTGATTGTGCCCTGCGATGGACTGGCGCCCTGTCCAGGGTGTGCCTCCTGGGATGGGCTCCAGGTTCCCCGTGACCCTGAAAAAGGAGTAAGCGGTTGAAGATGGATGGATGGATATAGTGGAAACAAGTGTTTTGTGCCCTGCAATAAACAAGCATCCCATCCAAGTGGGATTCACGCGCCGAGCTCCTGGGATAAGTTCTGGATCCACAACTACCCAGACCAAGCAAACAACAAAAAAAAGATAGACAGATAACAGATGCCCATGACAGTTTGTGTACCGTGTTCAATGGCATGTATGATGTGTCTGAAGTTTTCTGTATGACATGGACACAATATTTGCCCAAACCCAAATGACTCTTTTATATAAATAATTAGACCGATTTTGTTGAAATCCGGATTGCATGGATTAAAAGATGCTCAGAGTATTAAACTGCAGCTTTTTTGGGTGGACCTTAAGCAACAACAGCAATAGACACAAAACCAGACCGACATTTAATCACTACATAGCACTCTTGATCATTTGTAGGAATGCCCAAAAGGAACTGTGGAGCATATACAGCGCAATCATGCTTTCTCAATTAGTGTCCTCGCAGGTACAGAATACCCACAATGCATTTGCATGTTTGCAGGCGAACAGGGAGTAGGCCACCGAGGCAGGTGAGCCAACAGATGTACTCTAGCTTCAACATGCTCGTGCGCATGCGCACTAAGTCACCAGGACCGACCCACGGTTTACACACGGACCGTTTCTTACCACTTGAATGTGGAATCTTCGGCGGCGTGTCTCGAATGTAAAGTTATGCCATGTGTATGTTTGTTAACACCACACGTTAAAGAGCACGTACACGTTTGTGAAAAATGGAAAAGAAACACAATAAGGCGGGATAAAACAGTCCAGAGGTAGGGTTTAAGCAGAATCCCAAACGGCTCTGTAGTTGTTCCCGGTTTAAGTGTGCGACACTGGGGGTGAAATACCGGCTTTTACACCCTATATAGTGTACACGTCCACTGCAGGAGACTGGGTTGGGAATGGCTAGGCTATGTACTACAAAATTAGCGCCCCGGCTAATCGGTAGTGCTGGTATTTACTCTTCACTTAGCATTTGTTGATTAAACACTTAACTGAACACCGAAAGATTCGTCATAAACGCAGCGTTTCTTACCTTTGGAGGTCGGTTCAAAACGATTAAGAGTTCAATTCCGTCAGGAGTCGCGTCTTTTTCTTTAAAATGATTCCGAATCCAACATGTAAATGGTCGTTTCACGCCAAGCAATGAGATCTGAACAGCTCCTCTCCAGCGGCGCGCGCTCGCTCTCTCGCGCACTCTCTCTCTCTCTCTGTCCTCGAGCTAACCGAAACCGCGCACGCACTCTGCGCCACTGCGCATGCGCACGCCAACGCAACGCTAAGTGAGAAGCGTGAACGCGTTCATCGTGCACGTCTTCCATATTATATCAAACACGCTTGGGTTACTGTTTATATTGCTCAGTTCTAATCTCTGGATTGTTTATTTGTTTATTGACTTATGGTTACTGTGGTTATTGCATGGGAACTGTTTGGAGAAAGTGAATATATCTGTGTGGTATAATGGTCCAGTTATATAACACATGCAGATCCAGTAGTTCACAGCTGCATTGTGTTGCCTTGTTTACCCCACCATTGAAGGAACTATTGTTCCTTTCGCTCTTTGAAAAAATATTTTAGTAACAAAATCCCAGTAACGTTCACAAATCACTGTGGTGCTCTTATTTATTTGTTTCATTTTGAGTTTTCAAAGACGCAAGACCAGAACTAATTAGATTATGAAGTTTTGAATTACTGAGACGCTCGAAGCTGTTAAAATTACATGGCAAAGTTTGAATGCATAAAGATTTTAGACATTTCTTCTTATAGGCTATATGAAGTATATTAAACAGTTCTTTTTTTATGTTAATACTATGGTAAGTGTACTGACCCGTTGTGATATACTATTTTTACATATTATTTAGTAAGTGTTATTTGTTATAATAATAATAATAATAATAATAATAATAATAATAATCCATCCATCCATCTTCAACCGCTTACTCCTTTTCAGGGTCACGGGGAACCTGGAGCCTATCCCAGGGAGAATGGGGCACAAGGCGGGGTACACCCTGGACAGGGTGCCAGTCCATCGCAGGGCACAATCACATACACACTCACATTCATACACTACGGACACTTTAGACACGCCAATCAGGCTACCATGCATGTCTTTGGACTGGGGGAGGAAACCGGAGTACCCGGAGGAAGCCCCCGACACTATAATAATAATAATAATAATAATAATAATAATAATAATAATCCATCCATCCATCTTCAACCGCTTACTCCTTTTCAGGGTCACGGGGAACCTGGAGCCTATCCCAGGGAGAATGGGGCACAAGGCGGGGTACACCCTGGACAGGGTGCCAGTCCATCGCAGGGCACAATCACATACACACTCACATTCATACACTACGGACACTTTAGACACGCCAATCAGGCTACCATGCATGTCTTTGGACTGGGGGAGGAAACCGGAGTACCCGGAGGAAGCCCCCGACACTATAATAATAATAATAATAATAATAATAATCCATCCATCCATCTTCAACCGCTTACTCCTTTTCAGGGTCACGGGGGAACCTGGAGCCTATCCCAGGGAGAATGGGGCACAAGGCGGGGTACACCCTGGACAGGGTGCCAGTCCATCGCAGGGCACAATCACATACACACTCACATTCATACACTACGGACACTTTAGACACGCCAACCAGCCTAACACGCATGTCTTTGGACTGGGGGAGGAAACCGGAGTACCCGGAGGAAGCCCCCGACACTATAATAATAATAATAATAATAATAATAATAATAATCCATCCATCCATCTTCAACCGCTTACTCCTTTTCAGGGTCACGGGGGAACCTGGAGCCTATCCCAGGAGGCATCGGGCACAAGGCGGGGTACACCCTGGACAGGGTGCCAGTCCATCGCAGGGCACAATCACATACACACTCACACACCATTCATACACTACGGACACTTTAGACACGCCAACCAGCCTAACACGCATGTCTTTGGACTGGGGGAGGAAACCGGAGTCCCCGGAGGAAACCCCCGACACTATAATAATAATAATAATAATAATAATAATAATAATAATAATCCATCCATCCATCTTCAACCGCTTACTCCTTTTCAGGGTCACGGGGAACCTGGAGCCTATCCCAGGGAGAATGGGGCACAAGGCGGGGTACACCCTGGACAGGGTGCCAGTCCATCGCAGGGCACAATCACATACACACTCACACACATTCATACACTACGGACACTTTAGACACGCCAACCAGCCTAACACGCATGTCTTTGGACTGGGGGAGAAAACCGGAGTACCCGGAGGAAACCCCCGACACTATAATAATAATAATAATAATAATAATAATAATAATTATTATTATTATTATTATTATTATTATTATTATTATTATTGTTCTTCTTCTTCTTCTTCTTGGTGGTGGTGTTTATACTACTAAATACTTTATTTATTTATGCGAATACTATGGTAAGTGTGGTAAACTGTTGTGATATACTATTTTGACATTATTTAGGATGCTATTATTGTTGTTGTTGTTGTTACATATTTAGTTGTACAAACATCACCACCACCACCACCAACAACAACAATAACAATTTAAAAAAAATACTAAATAGTATGTCACAATAGTATATCATAACAGGTTACCGCAGTTACCATATTATTAGTATAAAGAAAAAAAAATTAGTAGTATAGAACACCACCAACAACAACCACAATATTTTTTTACTATAGTTAATAATAGCAATAATAATTACCATTGCCATACCGGAGCTTAGTTTTAGTTTAAATTAATGGATTATGGTCACTTAACGCTACAACGAGACAAATTTATCTGAGAACTTGCTTGTATCCTAAATGTGACTTTTCCTCCAGTGAAGACCTTTCTGCTGGTGTACAGCGCCGCCTAGTGGTGTAGTCTTAGAGATTCTCTCAGAAATGAAATAACTGGGGCGTCATGTAATATAAAATCCTATTTTCATGGATTATAAAGTAGTAGACTGAGGAATACACACTTCAGTGTGCTTGTATAGTAAAATGATCATCTCCAGAAAGTTACTGTTAGCACCCTAGAGTTGATTATTTTCCTATACCAGCAAGACTGGATGTTTTATTCCTCTTGTACAACATCAAATTGTCAACCATTACAACTTTTCGTTTATTAAAGAATAACACCTTTAAAAAAAAATCCTTTTATAACACTATTTAATGTTGTGGAACATTCATGAGACACAGTAGTTCCATTATAACAGCTATAAATAGTTGTTCCAGTCCATGCCTCTATTTTTTTTTACTCTTTCTTATTTTTATATCACAGACACACACACACACACTCACACACTCACACACACACACACACACACTTAAAATGCAGCTTGTCATATAACCAAGAAACCAGAACCCGCAGTCTCCTCTGCCCTGGTGGAAAACTTAATGAGCATTATAACATACTGATTCTGGAGACTCCTTCCACCTGCCATAAATGCTAAAGACAGTGGACCTCTTAAAAAGAGCTTCATAAATACATTTCTTTGCTAATCACAGCATTAAAAAAAATAATCTGTTTCTTAGCCATCTTAAATATCTATCAATTAGCTGTTACTATAGAAACCATAATTTATTAGAAGCTCTGATTTGCTTTCCAAGAGCCCTCCCACTGTCATATCTTGCATGAATTGCTATGCAGCTGGGGCTAGTTGCTGTTTCAGGCCCAGCAGGAATTGTTGAAATGTATTACACTTGCATCGTCCAGCTGGCTGAGATTCAGATGGGTGCCAGGTGTGCTTTGCTAATGTTCACAGAGATCCTCTTGCCTGCTTCAGAAGCACTATCTTCATTATCTTCCAGTTTGTTTCCTACAGCAGGTACTGCATCAAGCATCAATCCATGTGATGATCTCCTTGAAGATGCTGTTCCATTTTTGTCACACTCCTCCAGCTACTATGACTCGGGTCTTGTGCGAAGGATCTTGCTGACGCCTGTAGAGAAAAACACGGAGACAGAAATATCCTCCACTTCCAGCAATGGAAAAATAAAAATACAGTTAACAGATTTAGACATGCATATAGAGCCAGCAAGGTGAGGTTAAATCATAATTATGCTCTAATTAATGGAATGGCTGTGATTATATTAAATACTGAACAGGCAAACAAAAGTGTTAACATTCTGTGAGTGTGCTTCATGCATCATAATCATGCTCTTAGAAAGTAACAAAAGAACGCAGAAGAGCAAATTAATAGCAGGTTATGACTATAAATTATCATGTGCTTTGTACTTCACTGTTATTTATTTTAGGTCCAAGATTTTATACTCAACACAAGTTGTCCAATGTGAGCTAGAGATACAAAGTACAACAGATATAGAAAGAGACCAGATGCAGAAATGTAGCTCAAAGCCAGTAGCTGCTGAAAAAACCCTAACATGGGCTTATTGAATTAAATCCATTCCAGTGTGCATTGATGTTGACCATAGACCACATCAATTCTAGCATTTACAACATCTGTGAAAGGGAATTGTGCAGCCACAGTAAGGTTATATTCAACCAGAATTGAGTCTGAGTCTGCGTCTGCTTAGAAACAAAGGGAATCCACACTGGACTCGAATGAGAGCACTGCAGATCCTGTTTCAGCTGGATCTCCTTCAGGAAAAAGGTATGCGTGTAATGGCTGAGATATTTACTGATCAAGTGCAGATACTACAGCAGCTGGCACCGGATGTTGAGCAGCAGGTCTACAGTATTAAGGACGAAGAAACTTTTTTATCTTGCATATTTAAAATTCCAGAGGTTTCTGAAAAGCAAGAAATAACAGTTATGTGTGGAAAAAAAAATGTGCATATTCTTTACCACTACCAATGTCAGTTGAAAGTCTGAGATTATGAGAATTTAGAAGTTGTATGAAACCAAGAAAAAATATCAAGAAAATCCTACAGAAACAGCTGATCTTTATTTGGGGTTAATAACAATCACTTCACTGATGATAGGTGCATGATAATCACGTTTGAACATGTGGTTAATCCTGAGCACAGTCACCCAAGCAACCCCCCCCCCCACCCCTACAATCAATACGTTTCTATTTGTTTTTCATTTAGAATTTTGAGTTCTATCAAATTGTACCAGCAGTCTGTCTCTTTACTCGTGGTCACACAGCGCATTGCATATACTTTTACAATTCTATTAATCAATGAATTAATTATGTATTCATCAATTAATTATCTAATGTAATGTTATGCAGTTGTATGGTACAGATATGATGGAATTGCATTGTATGGAAGTTAAGTGCTGGATGGTATTATCATGTATGGAAGATAAGTGCTGATCACAAAATATGCTGAAGGATTACCTGTCCTGCATTACCATCCTCATCCCTGTCCACTATAGGCAGTTATCCTTGGGCCAGAAAGTGGTGGAGAGAACTTCAGGCACTTCAACTTCCTTCCTAATTCCATCATATAATACGTATTCTCATACTACTAAGAGAAGATTGGTAGTTCTCCCAACACCCGCACTGTCTTCAAAACCTTTTTTTCTCTTCTCTGTCCCCCTCCTCCCCCTTCCCCTACCTCTCTCACTGCAAATGACTTTGCAACTTTCTTTTCAACACGGTTACGTCAATCAGGAACCAGTTCTCAACCCCAGACATGCATAGACCGGCTCCTCCTCCATGTAACTCACAACTGACTTCCTTCTCTCCCCTCTCAGAGACTGACGTCTCTAAACTCCTCCTCTCTAGCCGTCCCACAACCTGTCCTCTTGATCCTATCCCTTCTCATCTTCTTCAGTACATCTCTCCCACACTATTACCTGCAATCACACACATCATTAACACATCCCTTTCTGCTAGCACATACCCTGACTCATTTAAGCAGGCCTGGGTTACCCCACTGCTTTAAAAAGCATCACTTAACCCTGCTGTAGTTGGCAACTACAGACTTGTTTACCACCTCACTTTTCTTTCCAAAACACTTAAAAGAGCCGTTTTTAATCAACTCTCCAATTTTCTCACACACAAAAAAAAAATCATGGACACCAAGCAGTCTGGCTTCAAGAACAATCACTGCACAGGGACTGCTCTGCTTTCCGTCACTGAAGCCTTACGACTTGCAAGAGCAACCTCTAGATTATCTGTCCTCATCCTGCTTGACCTCGCTGCTGCTTTCGACACTGTGAACCATCAGATCCTCCTGCCAACTCTCTCCAGACTGGGCATCACTGGAATGGATCTGCTCTGAGTGGAGTCCTATCTCTCAGACAGATCCTTCAAGGTATCATAGAGAGGAGGTAATTCTGAAACTCAGCAACTCACAACTGGCATTCCACAGGGGTCAGTTCTGGGTCCACTCCTCTTTTCTATCTACACTACATCTCTAGGGCAGGTGATTGAGTCTCATGGCTTCTCATATCATTGCTATGCTGATGACACCCAGCTCTATTTGTCCTTCCAGCCTGATGATCCATCCGTCTCTGCATGCATCACTGCTTGCCTGTCGGACATATTGATTGGATGAGGGAACACCATCTTAAGCTTAACCTGGCAAAATCGGAGTTTCTCGTCATCCCAGCCTGTCCCTCAATCAACCACAACCTCACTGTACAGCTCGGCTCAACCACACTCAAGCCAACCAGGACGGCCAGGAACCTTGGGGTGATTCTTGATGACAGCTTGAGCTTTACAGACCACATCTCAACAACTCCTCGGTCCTGTAGATTCATCCTGTTAAACGTCAAGAAAATCCGACCCTACCTCACTGAACAGGCCACACAGATACTAGTCCAGGCTCTTGTTATCTCAAAACTGGACTACTGCAACTCACTACTTTCGGGCCTCCCAGCCAGCACCATCAAACCCCTGCAGATGATTCAGAATGCAGCAGCACATCTCATCTTCAACCAGCCCAAGAGAACCCATGTCACACCCCTCTTCATCTCCCTCCACTGGCTTCCTGTAGCCGCCGCATCAAATTCAAGGCCTTGATACTCATATACAAGACCTTGTCTGGTACAGCACCCTCCTACCTCAACTCTCTCCTGAAGGCTTAGGTTCCCTCTCACAATCTGCTATCGATTAGTGACCGACGTTTACTAGTTCCCACTCAGCGTGGCGCAAGGTCCCTTTCCAGAACCTTCACACTAACTATTCCTCAGTGGTGGCATGAACTTCCAACCTCAATCCGGACTGCAGAATCTCTCACCATCTTCAAAAAACAACTAAAGACCCACCTCTTCCATGAACACCTAAACAACTCATTAAAAAAAATAATTTAATGGATCTTGTATAGTAGCACTACTTGTATTGTTCTCTGCTTGATATACCGCTTTGCTTGTATTTTTCTCATTTGTAAGTCGCTTTGGATAAAGGCATCTGCTAAGTGAATAAATGTAAAGGTAAATGTGATGTATTCTCAGGTTGCTCAACGTCCACACACTGGATTATACTAGAGAAAGCCAATATGGTAAACCAAGGGCGTAACCATGTTATGGACATTGGGGGGGTCCAAGCGCTTGGACATTGGGGGGGTCCAAGTGCTAACCCCCCGCGCAGCCAAACTTCCAAAATTTTATACTGAAATTTTGTATAATTAGAACATAGTTTTAGGATTACAGTTACTGTTTGAAATCACGTGGTTTCTGAGTGATAGAAGCCCCCACAGCATGTGGAAACTGCTAAAATACATGACCGAACTTGCGTTGAGTCTGGGCGAAACCAAGTGTACAATTGGAGGGGGGGGGGGGGG
>JAFFST010054599.1:203975-221560 GCA_022414735.1 Noturus placidus | reverse complement strand
CCAAATTTAACCTTGCTATGAGTGGAGAACTCTCCAAATGATTACTAGCTGTCTATGGTAAAATACAGTGCTTTTACACAGTAGCAGTGAGCAATGTCAGTAAACACACGTTGATAGATGAACTTTTTGAAACCTTTGCCATTCTCTTGCCTTTTTTAAATAATGCTGTGATATGTTAGCATAGCTGAATCAGTGATAGAGTGGGGATGAAAGGGTGACATGGAGAACGGTAGTTGTTTCTTGGGCATTAGAAACATATCGACAAATTTGTACCGATTATTTCAAGGGCGTAACCATGGTATGGACATTGGGTGGGTCCAAGCGCTAGACCCCCCAAAGAGTGCGTGGTTACGCCCATGGATTATTTTGTAATGGTTTAAAATGACACATTTAGACATACTTTAAATAGGTGGATATACTTTCCTACTTGTGTATATACAGTATCTCACAAAAGTGAGTACACCCCTCACATTTGTGTAAATATTTGATGATCTTTTCATGTACAACACTGAAGAAATTACACTTTGCTACAATGTAAAGTAGTGAGTGTACAGCTTGTGTAACAGTGTAAATTTACTGTCCCCTCAAAATAACTCAACACACAGACATTAATGTCTAAACCACTGGCAACAAAAGTGAGTACACCCCTAAGTGAAAATGTCCAAATTGGGCCCAAAGTGTCGATATTTTGTGTGGCCACCATTATTTTCCAACACTGTCTTAACCCTCTTGGGCTTGCAATTCACCAGAGCTTCACAGGTTGCCACTGGAGTCCTCTTCCACTCCTCCATGACAACATCACGGATGTCGACTCCACCTTCTGTTTGAGGATGCCCCACAGATGCTCAATAGGGTTTAGGTCTGGAGACATGCTTGGCCAGTCCATTACCTTCACCCTCAGCTTTTTTAGCAAGGCAGTGGTCGTCTTGGAGGTGTGTTTGGGGTTGTTATCATGCTGGAATACTGCATACTGATTAAGCTCTGCTTCAGTATGTCACAGTACATGTTGGCATTCATGGTTCCCTCAATGAACTGTAGCTCCCCATTGCCGGCAGCACTCATGCAGCCCCAGACCACGACACTCCCACCACCATGCTTGACTGTTGGCAGGACGCACTTGTCTTTGTACTCCTCACCTGGTTGCCGCCATACACGCTTGACACCATCTGAACCAAATAAGTTTATCTTGGTCTCATCAGACCACAGGACATGGTTCCAGTAATCCATGTCCTTAGCCTGCTTGTCTTCTGCAAACTGTTTGCAAGCTTTCTTGTGCATCATCTTTATAAGAGGCTTCCTTCTGGGATGACAGTCAAGCAGACCAATTTGATGCGGTGTGTGGCGTATGGTCTGAGCACTGACAGGCTGACCCCCCACCGCTTCAAGCGCTGCAGCAATGTTGGCAGCACTCATACGTCTATTTTCCAAAGGCAACTTCTGGATTTGACACTGAGCACATGCACTCAACTTTTTTGGTCAATCATGGCGAGGCCTGTTCTGAGTGGAACCTGTCCTGTTAAACCGCTGTATGGTCTTGGCCACCGTGCTGCAGCTCAGTGTCAGGGTCTTGGAAATCTTCTTATAGCTTAGGCCATCTTTATGTAGAGCAACAATTATTTTTTTTCAGATCCTCAGAGAGTTCTTTGCCATGAGGTGCCATGTTGAACTTCCGTGATCGGTATGAGGGAGTGTGAGAGCGATGACACCAAATTTAACACACCTGCTCCCCATTCACACCTGAGACCTTGTAACACTAACAAGTCATATGACACCGGGGAGGGAAAATTACTAATTGGGCCCAATTTGGACATTTTCACTTAGGGGTGTACTCACTTTTGTTGCCAGCGGTTTAGACATTAATGGCTGTGTATTGAGTTATTTTTAGGGGACAGTAAATTTACACTGTTACACAAGCTGTACACTCACTACATTACATTGTAGCAAAGTGTCATTTCTTCAGTGTTGTCACATGAAAAGATATCATCAAATATTTACAAAAATGTGAGGGGTGTACTCACTTTTGTGAGATACTGTATATATATTTGCTGGTTAATATAAAGGTCTAAAAAAAATCTTTCTCCTGTGTATTCCTTGTTGTTTCTTCCTTTTACCAGGCAAATATTGTCCGTATTTTCATTTTTAAATCTGCACAGAAAAAATCCAGCAATCAAAATTACCAGAGCTTTAATCCATTTCTGATCCCACACAAATAACCTATTTAACTTCTTCACATCTACTCGGTACCCCCACTATATCCTACAGAGGTTGCACTTGGGAGAGGTTTAATATGTGCAGAGTAAATTTGGAGGAGATTGGTGAGTAAGCCTCGATTTGAGACACGGCCCTGTTGAGTCAGACGGTTATTTAAAGCGGGGTGAAGCAGACAGCAAGTCCGTGTGTTTGTTTGTGTTTGTTGTATCCACGAGAAAGAAAAGTGTCAGTACAAAGAGTCTGTTTGATGAGCATTTTAATTATGTGGGTTTGGGAGGATGGATGATTGCTAAGACCAAATAAGAACAAACATGTATGCACAAATCCGATGACAAGAACAATGTTATCTTGGTATAAAAGTGTGTTCTATCGGAATGTGGATCTCTTATGAACACTGTATTTGCAGATCAATACATGCCCAGTGATCAGATGGAGGAAAGGTACATTTAAAGGAGCCAAAGATTCAATATGATATGATTTAGGAGGTGTAAAAGATGCAATCGGATTTAATTCAGTATTTTATTACACTATATTGTTTGATTAGGTAACAGCTCACTTTGAAAGAGGACATGTGACATGTCTGCTGTATTACATTGGGCTTGTCAGTCCTCACCTATTTATTTAGAAAGGATGTAGTTCATCTGTGTATGACTCTGCTTGATATCCTACTCGTTTTGCTCAGGTTAGTTCAGTTTGCTTTCTAATTATTTCACAACAACAATCGTTGTCTTATTCAGAATAATTCTGATATGAGAATCTAACTCTGCCAACTCACAGGTACAACATAAGCAAGGTGAAACACTATGGGAGCCTTTAAAACAAGTGTGCCAATGTTAGTAGTAAGTTATTTCATCTGTATTCCATTGGAAAGTCCGTATTATTCTGTTATTAATTAAATGTTAAACTGGCTGGTATAAATGGGCTAACGTGGCTGTCCCACTATTTCAAGAAATAATTAAATAAATGAATGAATAAATGTGAATTTTTGTTTGTTTACTTTGGTGGAGGAAATAACAAGAACAACAAGAGTAGCACCAACATTTTCTTTCTCTTTTTTGTTGATTCTGCATTACCATCACCTCCGTAATACACCGTGAAAAACGAGAATGGGCGAAATATCAATTCGTACAGGATTTCACTGAGTGACTGTTACGGCCAAAAACGCGTGATTTTACTGCGGCTTTTTTCAAAACGTGTGATACAATTGGCATTGTTTTTTTGTGCTAATTTGTGGAGAACTACTTCTATCCATCCATCTTCTATACCACTTATCCTTCCTTCAGGGTCCCGGGGAACCTGGAGCTATCCCAGTGAGCATCAGGCAGAAGGCGTTGTACACCTTGGACAGGGTGCCAGTCCATCGCAGGGCACACAAACACACACCCATTCATACACTACGGACACTTTAGACATTCTCGAATTTCCCCCTGGGGTATCAATAAAGTATCTATCTATCTATCATTCCAATCAGCCTACCATACATGTCTTTAGACTGTGGGAGGAAACCGACGTACCCGGAGGAAAATCCCGCGCGACGGGGAGAACATGCAAACTCTACACACATAGGGCCACGGTGAGAATCGAACCCCCAACCCTGAAGGTGTGAGGCAAACGTGTGAACCACTGAGCCACCGTGCGCCCCGGAGAACTAATTGAATTGGTGAAAAAAAGTCATTCGCAGTAAATTGTAAATGGCGCACTTATATAGCGCTTTTATCCAAAGCGCTTTACACTGTGTCTCATTCACCCATTCACACATACACACACACACACACACACACACATCAATGTAGCAGAGCTGCCATGCAAGGAGCTAACTTGCCATCGGGAGCAACTTGGGGTTCAGTGTCTTGCCCAAGGACACTTTGGCATGTGGACATCGAACTGACAACCCTACAATTAGTGGGCAACCCTCTCTACCGCCTGATCCACAGCTGCCCGCAGTGATGTTGACCTTCGACGTACAAACATGAATCAGCATTGATCACCCGAATCGAAGAGGCTTTGGCTGAATGCATGTTGTGATGACGTCACATGACATGCCTTGTCACGTGACAAATCTGCGGTAATTCTGAAAAATTGCAAGCTCCTACAAATATTGCAGCGTTTCCTTGATTTAGCTTTCATTTCGGCAATTGCAAAATCCTGGAAGGCCTGAAATAAATAGTAGATTACTTTCTTTATAATACATTTTTTTTCACTTGTTTTTCCAAAATGTATGTGGAGGAGATCAAATGAAATTGATTAAGCATACTTCCAGTTTAAATAGAAATTAAAAATAAGAATAAATGACAGAACAGAAAGTTTTATGTGGTTTGAACGAAAGAGCTGACTAATAGCTGTTTTCTGTGCTTGCTATTTTAGAGAAGCATGACACATTTGTTTGTTGACTTGAAATATTTGATTAAAAACAAAATGAGGAAATATGAATGCTTCTGCCTATTTGACTTTCATTGAGTGTGTGTGTATGTGTGTGTGTGTATGCCTAGTGTAAAAAATAGTTTTGAGTATGGAATTGGACTGCAGATATTGCATCCATATTTCTTGCAAACTGTTCTGGATCAGCGCAGCTTTATTGTAAATATTGAGACCAGTTCACTGAGTCAGTCTGTCTGTTATCACAATGTATAATGTCGCTGCAGTTTTGATAAAAATTTGTCAACAAGGGTCATTGTTATAGACAATTGGTACAGTTGAAAGGAGAATTGGGAGGCACTGTGGCTTACAGGTTGGCACATTTGCCTTGGACCACCAGGGTTGGTGGTTCAAATCCTGTCTCCACCCTGTGTGTGCAGAGTTGCATGTTCTCCCTGGTGCTTCGAGGGTTTCCCCTGGGTACTCAGGTTTCCTCCCCAGTCCAAAGATTATCAAAGATTTCCAAAAATTGTCCGTAGTGTGTGAATGTGTATGCAATTGTGCCCTGCGATGGATTGGCACACCGTCCAGGGTGTCCCATGCCTTGTGCCCCAAATTCTCTTTGATAGGCTCCAGATTCACCTGCTACCCTGTGTAGGGTAAGCGTTATCTAAAATGGATGAAAGGTACTGAAATTGTTTGTTTAACAAAATGTTCCATCAGTTATATGTTACAGTTAAGATCAAATAATCAAAGACAGCATATGACAAAGTTCTGCAGTGTGAAGAAATTTTCATTAAAATCTCATAGTGTGACCGCTGCTACTACACTCATATAAAAGCCACCAACAGGGGGATGGCATTGGATGACACGAAATTCTCAGCACAGCTTCAAATACTGTACTGGAAATGGCGAAATATAAACCAATGGACAGAAAATTTAATTGGAGTATGCTTATGCTGAGGTAGATGACACAAGTAGATCATAGTCATTTTCTTTAGGTCTATCGTTAGAAGATCGAGATCATATAATCTGACATTGAGAACACATCAGACTATCTGTTATAGAATTCATTCAAGATGTTGCTTTACTCATCTTGTACACTGTGACAAGCATAAGATCACAAAGCTTTGATATCGAACAGCTGACAGGACAAGTTGTCCTGCATGTGCGCTTTGAATTGACCGCAATGAATAGGTTCATTTTTTTTCTCCAATATAATGTCCAATATATCAGTGACGGCAGTCCTGATAACAGACTCGTTGCTCTCCTGCTAGACGATTATCATCCAGCTGATCAACAATTGCACTTTGAAGTGATGAAATGATGAAAAATGGTGGCTTCGGGTGGCACACAATGTAAACGGTGACCAAGTGGGCACGGGATTTGCTGTGTTTGATGTGAGTTGAGACGGCAAGACTGGCCAAACCTGTGTGACTGTGAGCTCAAATATCATTCCAAACACAAAAACTCACCCATAAACACATTCTCATACGCATACACACACACACACACACACACACATGCATATACAGAAGACAAGAGGCAAAACAAAGGTGTGTTAGATCAAACACACTTATTAGTGACACGCCCTCACTTTCGGTATACACACTTTCGTTGTGTCTCTCTACCTCTCTCGTGTTCGTTGATACTTGTATTTTTTTCTCAGTCTCTCTTCCTGCGTTCTCTCACTCACATATGTATAACCATGTTTCCCTGTTCTTTCTTTCTTTCTCTCTTTCTCTCTCTCTTTCTCCCTCTTGCTTATTCGCACACACACACACACACACACACACACACACATGTACACACACAGAGCCTTGCGGAGACAGCTGTCCCTCACAGGCACAGAGGCACTGAAATAGAAAAGGAGAGTGGGGCCATAACAATGGCTTATTATGAATGTCAGTAGTCATCTTCTATTCTTCTCTTCTCTCGTTGCGTTAGATACACATAGGCAAGGACCTCTCACAAACACACACACACATACACACACACACACACACACACACACACACACACACACATACTAGCTAGCTCAGCACACAGATTCTGTTGTAAAAAGTACCCCATCAGCCAGTATGTAGTGTGATGTTTTGTTGCAAACTTTGCTCCTGCTTAACACTCCTTGGGAAAAAAAAAAAATATATATATATATATATATATATATATATATATATATATATATATGTGGCGAATATTCTTTTTAAAGTAGAAATATTAACAAATAAACGTAATTAGCGCTGTGTTAATATATATGACCCCACACTACACTAGATATATTCGAGCACATAAGCAGGCTAAACTCTGTTTTGAATGATGTAGACAAATCTCAGTCTGAATCTGCGAGCATGTAATTTAATAATAATAATTTACATTTACATTTATTCATTTAGCAGACGCTTTTATCCAAAGCGACTTACAATTTAATTTAATTTAATTTATATAGCGCTTTTTACAATGGTACATTGTCTCAAAGCAGCTTTACAGAAATATCATTTTTACATTTACAAGCGACTTACAAATGAGAGCACATTCACACACCAATGGTAGCAGAGCTGCATGCAAGGTGCTAGCTTGCCATTGGGGGCAACTTAGGGTTCAGTGTCTTGCCCAAGGACACTTCAGCATGGGATCACCCGGGCCGGGATTCGAACCACCAACCCCACGGTTAGTGGATTAGTGGACTAGTGGACAACCCGCTCTACCGACTGAGCCACAGCCGCCCGGAGCATGTCATTCCACTCAGGCAAAACTGAACACAAAGGTCCGAACAACTACTACATTATAAGATTTTCACAGTTTGCTTCACTTGCTAGTCAGCTTTTGTTCAGTGAGTTAGCTTAAAAGACAAGCAGCATTAGCTCTATAGGTAGTGTTCCAACCCAATTTGCATTAAAGAGGGAGGAAATTCTGAAGATGTAAATGTACCCAAAAGAAATTAATTATTATGTCAATCATACTGCATGTATTGCATTTTGTGCCTACACCATTAAACAAGAAGCAGTCGTGGATTTATGTTACCTAAGTATTAACAGTAGCTGTAGTTAGCAAAGCTAGCATATGTTTTTTTTTCCACCGTAAAGATATTTCTGGAAATAATTAGTTATAGTTATATGTCCTCTTTAGACAATCTGGCATCTAAGCCTAATCATTTAGCTCCTTATCTTAATAAAACAACTTTGAATACCTCAAAACATAAAAAATTATATGTAATTTGATCATTTTATAATTTAAGCTTCAGAAAATATGACGTCATTTCCAGTTAGGGAACATAAGTATCGATGCTCCCTGGTTTTTGTGGTGCATTGTGGAATTTTAGGGAGCACAGTACACTGGAAGGATTTTGCAATTGAGACAGCTCTTAAAATGGCTCCCTGATCACTGCTCTGACTACTGAACTAGGAAGCTGATTGATTGCACCAATATTTGGTATTGTAAATTATTGATTGCTCTATTTTTATATTATTATTATTATTATTATTATTATTATTATTATTATTATTATTATTATTATTATTCTTAATTAATTTTTTTAAACCAGGAATTACTCTTGTACTATTCATGTAACCAATTAAGCTCATAGCTACAATAGCTTGATCAGAATTACATTAACGTGTCATGGTAACGAAAATGGGTGCAAAACTACACTACCCATCAGCCCCAGCGCATCACATGCATCACTAATCACGCTCACCTGTGCCTCCTTATGCCTTGTTTGTTACCACTCTTTAAGTTCCAGTCTTTCAGTGATTACGTTTACATGCACATCAAATTCCATTTATCCGTGCTTCATTATAGTCTTTCAGTAAGAAATAGACAACAGCATATCTATATAACAAGTCTATATTTGGGTTGCAGATATATTCTGTGTACAATGTTTATATGCGTACAGGCATGAGAATATTCATTCAATATATATTCCTTTCCCGCTGTTATTTCCCGTGAGATTCAAGATGTTGCCATTAATACCCAAAATTCCTTGTGGACTGGGCATGCGCATATATCTACTTTTAGAGGATTTTCTGAACAAGGTGTTTACATGCAAAAATATTCGATTAAAACAGGCATATATGCTCCCTGGGATAGGCTCCAGGTTCCCCGTGACCCTGAAAAGGAGTAAGCGGTTGAAGATGGATGGATGGATGGATTTTTCAGGAGTGAGAATCAGAATGTTGTATTCATCTGAATTAGGGCGTTTACGTGACTCAATACTAATAAGAATATCAGCAAATTCTCATTAATATCGGAATATTGATATGCATGTAACCCTAGCCCTAACCCTAGTCAGTGTCTCACCGTCAAGCTATTGTTGTAATTGTCATTTGTTGTTGGGTGTGCCACATTATCGCTTATAGTCTGTCTGTTTTTTGCCTTGTATCCACAGTTCATGTTTATTGTTCTTATTTTCACAGTTTTGGTTGGTTGTTTTGTTTGTACTTCACATAATAAATGATCTGCACTTACATATGCCTGCCTCAATCGCTGACACATTGATTACAACCTTCTAAATGTGTCTAGAAGTCTAAATGCTGATCTCCACCACTGCAATGTCATTCAACATCATTGGGATTTACAGTACATGAGCTCTATTCTATTTACCAGTGACAGTTAACACTATTTATTTTATGGTAAGGTTATGTAGAATGTATGAGATTGAAGCATCATTATACAGTATACAACATAATGCACAGAAAATGCATTCTCTATCTCTTGCACTGGAATTGAGTCAGTCATGTAAAGCCATTGTGATGTTCTGTCTCACTCTCGGTTTCTCTGTGTCTTTTGCATATGCACAGGGAAAGGCACACAGTGCCCCTCCCTACACAGCACCGAGCAGCTCAGACGAATATTGATACTACAAACATTTCCACACACTGCACACACATGGAAATGCAAGAGGAAGTCTAGAGAGGAGACACAGGGATAGATATAGTATGTGGACATGAGAGAGAGAGAGAGATAAAGAGGAAGAGAGTTTTGACTCCTGTTCTCTCACCCACTCTCTCACACTTTCCCATTCTCTCCGTTCCCAACATACAACCGCAAAAATTAAAAAACCTCATCCAAAATCAAATGGATGTAACCTCTCAGATGACTTTCCCAGTAATGATGAAACAGTAGGCAGAAACTGGAATACATGCAGTGCATTGACACTCCCAGCACCTCTAATTGACAGTCAAATCTTTGGATGGTCAGGCTCTGAGTTACGTTCATCCACCTCAAGAGCCTCCTCAGCATTTCCCTATGCAGGCAGCTTTAACCTAGCCCTGAAACTCATGCAAGGGAAAATGTTTAACCAATCAGGCTAAGAGATAATCAGACTGTCTGACTCTGAGACAATATGATGCACATTTCAAAGTGTGGTCAATGAAAGATATGATTAAAGGAGCCAAACATTTCAAACAGTTTGTGATTCAGTATTTGCAAAGTTCAATGCCTCCTTCATTGTCTATACCTCTTTCATTCAGACAGATAGACACAGAGGCCACACCTCCTTAACTGAGACTGACAATCGGAGGCCACGCCTCTTTTCCCCTGCCACAATCACTCTCTTTGCGGGACAATATTTATTTTACTTCATTCATACTTGTAAATGTGTTATACTACAAATTTAAGTATTAGTATAGTGATGGTGGAGTGAGTGGTGTGTGTATGATGTAACAGACAGGACAGCAGATGAGACAAAACAACAGGCAAGACAAGACAGTAGACGTGACATGAGCATGGTACTTCAGGACAGTGGGTGGAGAGGGGATTATTGAGGGCATGTGAAAACAGTAGTAGTTGGTATGTCGGTTGAGTTAATTAACATGTATAACACCAACTATGGTTTCTGTGAATGCTGCGTGTATTATCTACACATGTTTGTGAATATTATGCTGGTATGGCATTGGCTATATGGTTTTTCCACAGGGACAGTATTGTTAGCTATTACGACGTGATTCCCTGGTGTATGTATGTAGGTGATGAGTGGTGTCCAAATAGAGTTCATTTTATTAGTTTTACTTTTGATTGAGGTGGAGAGCTTTTCCATTGTTATTATGTCGAATTATTAGGTTTATCGTATGTGTGATATTAATGTTATTCTTTAATTTCTAGTTTGATAGTATGGATGTCTTGGTGATGGTTAGCACTTTAAGAAGAACTGTTGTGTTTTCCTTTGTGATGTTGATCCCAGATGTATCTCCGAGTAAGCAGAATGAAGCGGAGAGTGGGTTAGTGTGATTTAGAAAATGATGGTGGGATTTTAAAAAAAACGAAGAGGCGACACCTCCGTAACTGAGACTGACAGGCACAGAGGCCATACCTCTTTCACTGAGACTGACAAACTGAAGCCACACCTCCTTGGTATGATTGACCGGCACAGAGGCCATACTTCTTTATTGAGCCTCACAATTGCAAGTGTGCAAACTAGCTAACCAAGTAAGATGAGTGATGCATAGTATTCAGTCAAACTCTCAGCCATTTCTACAGTTGATCCATGTGTCATGATAGGATTTGAATATGAAATAAGAAACAGCATATTAACTTTGATGTAGTTTGACACGTGACGACAAAACGTGGTTTAGATTGAGAGAAAGAAAGTGAGCAATGCCAAAAGATGGCAAACATGCCAAAAGGAATCCTTTGTACATGTTGCATTCTGAATATTTTTACAAGTGATACCAGTGATAAAATGAGCTGTGCTTACTGATACAGAGATGCCTGGATCCATTCAGTTGCCATCGGTTTCTAACATTTTCCATGATACAACACTCAAAGATCAATAAAACTACTTCCACAGACATCATTAGTCATAGATCATTTTTTCAATATGTTCTTAATATTATGATTCATTCATGAAAGCTCTGTAATAGCCACTCACTACTATGCATTTATATTTAAATGGATCTTTTTGTGTGTGTGTGTGTGTGTGTGTGTGTGTGTGTGTGTGTGTGTGTGTGTGTGTGTGTGTGTGTGTGTGTGCGTGTCAGTCAAATTTAGAGTTAGGGTTAGGCATCTGAATACATCTCTGTGCTAATGCAACTTCATCAAAATGTGGATGCTTGACATCAAGTGCAGGAGTCATGGCGGGCCTAATACAGATAAGATGTGTGTCGGGGTTAGAGTGTGTATGTGAGATTATCGGAGTGTTTACATGAATAAGGTTGCTGCACGTATATGTTTGTGTGCCATGTGTGATAAGCATCGTTGCTAATGTCTGGAAGTGTGTGTGGGTTCTGCGTTCTCTCAGTGTGCGTAGCGTATATATGTGTATATGTACATGTATATATGTGTTTTTATGAGCAGATCAGGATGTATGGTTCTATGTAAATGTGTTTATATGTAGATATGCTGTATGTATTTTGTGAAAGACATGCCGATAATAAGTTCACAAGTTGCTCTTGACTGGATGGCTCTTGACTGGAACTCCTGGAAGGCTGTATTCTTATTTTGGACAAATAAATGGCATTGGTTCTTCTGAGAATTCTATCCCATAATTCAGACTGAAGTGTCATTTTAAACAATGCTATAGATGAATAGTTTAATTTTATGTCTGTCCATATGTATAATGTTCTCGTGCAGTGTGTTGAAACGCTGACTAAACATCAAGTTAAACCGTGGCCAATGAAGACAGAGATGTAGTAAGGTTGAGTCTTTTATTGATCATTCTGCTTCAAAAACCTTGAGTGGGGAAAACTGAAATAAATTAACACAAATTTAATCAGTCTGTCATTTGCGACAGCATACTTTCATTGTAAACTATTATTGAAATTCACATAAATTGCTGTCTAAACAAAAATGAAGTTAGCATAACAGTTAGCATAACAATTAGAATCGTGATTAGCTTAGCGATTAGCATAGCTACTAGATTATTGTCAAAAACTTAAAATTCAAGAAAATAAATGTAATGCCTTAAGGCAACACAATATGGATGGAGTGAGTGTGTATGTGGTGAAACATGCTACTGAGACACGAATGTTTGATGAGCACACTGAACATCCAGTGTGTTAACTTTATTATACTATACTTTGAAGGCCTTCAAGACATAATGTCAGTCAGGTGTGTTGTAAAAGAGGAAACACTAAAATGTGTAGGACATTCATAACACACTTCTAGGTTACAACTAGGCAAAAATGGTTGTAAATACTCCCTGTTTATCATAAACATGAACCTTTCTCTCTAATTACATTTTCCATATCTCTCTCCCCATGTTTTCCTGTCCCTCTCTCAGTTCTTATTCTGGAGCCAGTGGAGTGGGATGACCTGAGTGGTAAGACGCTAAAGATCACAGACTTTGGATTGGCACGGGAGTGGCATCGCACCACAAAGATGAGTGCAGCGGGCACCTATGCCTGGATGGCTCCAGAGGTCATTAAACTGTCACTCTTCTCTAAAAGCAGCGATGTGTGGAGGTAAGATGGCAGCCTGAGGAGGAAGTCTGGCATATTATACCAAGAAATGGACAGTTATTGTTCTGGGCGAGTACAACGCTATAACACACTTTGCCAGTTCTAGTGTATCTAATTTAACTGAGTTAATGGCCTGTAGCACTGACGTAGGCTCTGTACCAATGACCTGTATCACTCAAGAGGGCCTGTACTAATGGCCTGTATCACTGAAGCAGGCCTATGCTGCATTTATACGTAGTTTTCCCTGATCTAACATATCGAAACACAACCGATTAGCTCATTAGCAACCTCTTAATGAAATTAAAAGGGTATTAGGATTGTTAAGTAATAACTGCAGCGAAGGAAAAAGCCAGACACAAACACATTAAACTCAGAAAGGCCTGTAATTAGTTGATGCGTTGAGGATAATTGACTAAAATGTCACTTTGAATTGATTTTTGAGTAACACTTTTTGTCTCACCAGTTTTGGGGTACTTCTTTGGGAGTTGCTGACTGGTGAAGTGCCGTATCGAGAGATTGATGCCTTGGCTGTGGCTTATGGAGTCGCCATGAACAAACTGACCCTCCCTATTCCCTCCACCTGCCCTGAGGCCTTTGCTCAACTGTTGGGAGGTATGACTGAAACACACACAGAACAAGAACAGCACTATAATGGAATCGACTTAGGTGGAATGTACCACTTTAGTCTTTCCTTTCCTGTACATATGTTTGTTCATCTAAAGTGGCAGAATACAATCCAATGGAATATGTACTTATAATTTTATGACCGCACACCTGTACAACTGAACTGATAAAATGAATTTCTTCAGTGCTTTTCCCTTTTATTCATAGTAATATAATAATCTGTCTCTTTTTGCTCTCCAGAGTGCTGGAGCCCGAACCCTCACAGTCGTCCCTCATTTAGTAGTATACTGAAAAGGTTGCTGGCCATCGAGCAGTCCTCCATGTTCCAGATGCCACTGGAGTCTTTCCACTCACTGCAGGAGGACTGGAGGCTAGAGATCCAGCAGATGTTTGATGAGCTGAGGGCCAAAGAGAAGGTAACTAGTGTTGTTAAGTTGTTAGCTGCAGTTCAGGGTAATGTCGGTTTATTATTTTCCCATGTTGGCAGTTTATCAGGTGCATACAGTATACCTTTCATCTACATTTACTGCTCAGGTAAATCTACCAAAGGCCATTCACTATAGCAGAGCAAACCTATTATATCATGTTAAAGGTGTAAATGACTTCATCTTTTGCCAAAATACTTTATATAAATATAATTCTCAGACACTGTTCTAGGCAAATGTATTATCTGTATCTTTACTTAATATTTATTTCCAATGTAATATAAGGAGATGT
Organism: Noturus placidus; assembly: GCA_022414735.1. NCBI lineage: Eukaryota > Metazoa > Chordata > Actinopteri > Siluriformes > Ictaluridae > Noturus > Noturus placidus. The sequence continues at coordinate 207,257 of JAFFST010054599.1, read as the reverse complement.
GTTATTTGTAGCTTGTTAGTATTTTTTAAATACAATGCTAATACATTAAAAGCGTAGTGTCTTAGACAGTTAACTGTCTGCCTGTAAAGTATGTATCCAATAAAGTCATTTTATGACTCTGGAATTAGTAGTAGAAAGCAAAACGATTTATTAACTCGACTGGCTTGGTCGCTAATCTCATTTTCAATTCCCTGTTTACACACTACATTCTCTCCATTTCCCTAATACACCATTATTCTTTATGATTCTGTTTCTAATATTGATGCATGGTGATGATTCTCAATCACAGATTTAAATACCCTATTAAATACACAACAGGAGCTGCGTTCCTGGGAGGAGGAGCTGGCTCGGGCTGCAGAGGAACAGAGGACGCAGGAGGAGCTGTTGAAGAGACGCGAGCAAGAGTTAGCAGAGCGGGAGATCGACATCGTGGAGAGAGAGCTGAACATCATTATCCATCAGATGTACCAGGAGAAACCACACGTGAAAAAGCGCAAGGGCCACTTCAAGAAGAGCAGGCTCCTGAAACTGGGCCGAGACAGTAACTGTATCAGCCTGCCCTCTGGTGGGTTGGACAGAAAATGCAGCCAAGTAATCGATGAAAAGTCAATTTACGTTTTTATTTACTGGGTTATTACTGAACATAAGATATGAAAAACAACTCTGTTTCTCTTGTGTAGATTTTGAGCACAAGATCACAGTGAAGGCGTCTCCCAGTATGGATAAGAGGAAAAGTCAGGGCAGTGAGAGCACCACTCCACCAGCCAGTCCGGGTGTTATACCTCGCCTCAGAGCCATTCGATGTGAGTACATGTCTTATAACAAGCAGAGCTTCTCTGTCCAGCATTTATGGTCAGTTCAAAGTTCTATTCCAGCTCCAAACTTAACTGAGACGGAACTCCGAAGGATTTTGAGCTGATTATGTGTATCAGGAGTGATACGATCTGGGCCAGAACCATAATGTAGAGCTCTTTAATGATAATAATTTGAGTTGATAGTTTCTGCTCTTGTGGGGCATGGTAGCACGTTTGCCTCGCACCTCCGGTGTCGAGGCTTTGAATCCCGCCTCCGCCCTGTGCGCCCAGAGTTTGCATGTTCTCACAGTACATCCGAGGTTTCCTCCGGGTTCTCCAGATTGCTCCCGCAATCCAAAGACATGCGCAGTAGGCTCATTGGCAATTCCAAATTGTCTGTAGTGGGGTAATGTGTATGTGATTGTGCCCTGCTGGCCCCTGTCCAGGGTTTCCCCTGCCTCATGCCCAGAAGATCCCTGGGATAGGATCCAGGCTCCCCCGTGACCCTGTGTGGGATAAGTGGTACAGAAAATGGATGGATGGATGGGTTTCTGGTCTCAGTCCCAGAGAAACCATGTTTTTCTGGCTTAGATCATTAAAGTAAAATTTACAAAAGAATTTTCTACCTACCCTATATCAGCCAAATCATGTCTGATGTCTAATGCTTCTTTCTTTAGTTGTGCATCGACGCTAAATGAGTCTAAATAAGAAATGAAATGTATTATAACATAAAATATAATAAAAATGGCCTTTTTGACATCCAGTGACCCCGAGTGATGGAAGGAACACTTGGGGGCGTACAGCAGTGTGTAAGAAAGAAGACCTGGCAGGGGCAAAAAAGAAGGGCCGCACCTGGGGTCCCAGCTCCACCCACCAGCGGGAGCGAGTTGGAGGAGAAGACAGGTACTCATTCTAATTCATACACATTGGATGATGTGCTGAATTATGGACTCATTTCCAGCTAACACGTTTATAAAGATAATAAATACTTAAATGCCGTATTGGTTGCAGGTTAAAGTCACTTGGAGAAGGGAAGGTGTGGTCCTCCAGTGCTCCTAATCTTGGCAAGTCCCCCAAACATGTCCCTATAACTGGTGGCTTCTCCAGTCTCAATGAGATGGGTGAGTTAGAGACTTCTAATAGATAATGTGTAAGAAAGGTGTTGGTGAATTTTCTCAAACAGCAGCTTGGGCAGTAGTTCCAGCTGCAAGGCAGATCACAGGTTATGTTGTGAATTTTTGTTTATATAGTAACAGCTTAGACATTGATTTGTATGGTGGATGCTGCACAGAATCAAACTTAGAATATATCTGTAATTGTTGATATACTGAAGTTACCTGTAAGGAGACTTTTGTTTAGCATTTTTGTAATACAGAGTCTCTGGTTTCAGTGCTTTATTTAATCAAGTAAATTTGTTCCTTTTAGGGGGAAAGTCCGAGGGCTTTACAGTTTTTCTGTAACATTAAAAGCTTTATCTTTAACTTTACGCAAGAGAGGCTGGTGAGCTATAGCTGTTTACAGCAGCTATAACGTAAGTGATAACAGGAACTACCTTCTTTTGGGGAAGTTACACAACGTTAAACATAGCTATTAACTGATCAAATGTACAGCATCCTGTTCTTTAATTAAAGAAGAGGAATCAAATATGTTGGGATGATGGGATCAGTGGTAACAGACACTCGGCTTCACGTCAGGTTCCTCAATCCACCGTTTCCTTCATTATTTTTCTATAACAGCACACCCCGTTGTGTATAAATCTATTTGTAAGAGATAGCATGAGTGGTCCTGATTATTCTGTCCCAGTTCTAATAAACCTAATCCAAGTTAATCTTGTATCATTTCATTTACCAGCTCTCGATTGCCTCTCTCTGGTATGGTTACTGCTAGAATAAAAAATAAGGGTATTTTTTTCCGCCTCACGAAGCGGCAGGAACTTTTGCGACTAGAACTGTGCAAAATGTTACAGTTGTATGATTATTGGTATCTCATATTTGGCACCAAGCAGAACTGGTGTGGCTCTGGAGTAGCAATATTAGGTGCTAACTGGTTCTGTATACAGTACCACATGTGCGACCTTGTTTGTAAATTGTTTGATTTATCAGCTAATCATAGAAAGAATGAATATTCATCTGAGAACTTTGACCATGATGGATTTAACATTAGTATAGACACAGTGCACAAAATGGTGATGTTATACAGACACAAATGTTTACTGAAATCCAGAGTATGTACAAAACTTTTTGTTATTTGCTATTTTGCCAACATGTGTCTTATTCAAGAAGAATAGTGGCGCATCCCATTTTTTTTCAGACCATGATAAATGAATCTTTCATTTTTGTTTTGTTTTGTCAGTAGTAGAAACATGTATGTTCCTATGTATTACAGTGGTGTGAAAAAGTGTTTGCCCCCTTCCTCATTTCCTGTTCCTTTGCATGTTTGTCACACTTAAGTGTTTCGGAACATCAAACCAATTTAAACAATAGTCAAG
>JAFFST010054599.1:191476-202747 GCA_022414735.1 Noturus placidus | reverse complement strand
TTAATAATAAACACCTTCATTTACAAATTGCATTTTGTGTTTACTTGTGTTGTCCTTGACTATTGTTTAAATTGGTTTGATGTTCCGAAACACTTAAGTGTGACAAACATGCAAAGGAACAGGAAATGAGGAAGGGGGCAAACACTTTTTCACACCACTGTACATGGGAACACATGTCAGTCTTAAGGCTAACCTTTAATAATTCATTTAGAGTCGTACATATTTGTTTTTATCGTCACTGTGATGGTTCAGGACCTTCTCTCAAGTTTGGCCAGTGTTTCATGTGTTGCAAAAAATAAATCTGTTTTAATTTATAAACTGACCTCAAGATTTAAAGCCTTTTAAAAAAATACCTAAGATCTAATACCACTGGATCCCTTCCCTGAAGTAATTAAGTATAATCTCTAATGTCTGTGTTTCTGTAGAGGAACAGCTTGAGCACGAGGAGCGATTGGCTCCGGAGGGAAGTAGCAACGGGGCGGCGGAGGATGCCAGCCACACATGGACAGGTGTAGGGCCTGGAGTGGGTTTCCAGGATCCTTTGCGGCGCTGCAATCAGAGGAAGAAGAGTGACATTGTACTGCTGGGCTGTGCCTCAATCTTGGCTGCCGTGGGCTTCGGCTCAGACCTGCTCCAGCTGGGTCGATTGCAGGTAAAGAGGACAGGAGACACACCTGCCGTTTCAGATAACATGGATCGCTACTCTATAGGATTTCCAGCATGCTTTGAACTTCAGATTTGAATAAGCTCCATGTTTCCTTATGTGCATTTTAAATGAATTTTTAATGATGGGTGGATTTGGATCCACTGCAACCCTGATCAGTATAGATAGATTGATGGAAATGATTGAATGGATGATTGGACTACATGGGGCACACAGTTTTGAGGCAAACCATCCCAAATGCATATCTAGAGCAGGAGCAGTGGAAGTATTAGGCATCTTCATTAGCAATCAAAACTGGCAGAGTGAGAAAGGAGGCTAACTAATGTTAGCGCAGAGTCAAATGGGGGTAGGAACTGATTCATATCTGGAGTTATGGGGTGGTAGTGGCTCAGGTGGTAGAGCAGGTTCTCTGCTAATCATAGGGTTGGCGGTTTGATTCGCGGCCCACATGTCGCCACATGCCGAAGTGTCCTTGGGCAAGACATTGTAACCCCAAGTTGCTCCCGATAGAAAGCACCTTGCATGGCACCTCTGCTACCACTGGTGTGTGAGTGTATGTGAATGGGTGAATGAAAACAGCTAAGGTTAAAAAAGCACTATATAAGTGCAGACCATTTAACATTTATAAGGCTAATGCAGCTGCCAGGGAATTACAGGAAAGCCTGTCTTACCCAAAATCAGTAAATATGTACCTCAAACTGGACCCAGTTCTATCCCAGTGATATCAGACAGACTTGTATATTTGCTTTAGGATATTTAGTGACTAAATCTTTAAGTTATTTTTTTTATATTATATCATATTATTGAAAAAATAAATGAATGATACATACAAAATGAATTATATTTGTTACAGCCATTCTTGTTTACAAGCCACATTTGTTAATGATGAAGGGCGGCTGTGGCTCAGTCGGTAGAGCGGGTTGTCCACTAATCGTAGGGTTGGCGGTTCGAATCCCGGCCCGGATGACGCCACATGCCAAAGTGTCCTTGGGCAAGACACTGAACCCTAAGTTGCCCCTGATGGCAAGCTAGCACCTTGCATGGCAGCTCTGCTACCATTGGTGTGTGAGTGTGTGTGTGAATGGGTGAATGAGACACAGTGTAAAGCGCTTTGGATAAAAGCGCTATATAAGTGCGCCATTTATTTATTTTATTTACTCACATTTAAGCAGATTATTCGAATGTTGATTAATTCATTAAAATAAAAAAATTAAATTTTTAGCAGCCCTGATGTCTTACCTAATGACCTCGGTATAAAAGAGTATGTATTATAGTTAAGAACCTAAAGACCTCAGTCCATGTTTTATGTTTTGTATTAATTTATTATCCGTTTTTCTTGTTGCAGAGAACCATACAGGGTGTCTAAACTGTCTGGAACCAATGAGAGTAAACATGTTTTTAATTTTATATTTACGATTTAAAATAATTTTCTCAGCCAGTGTATCATGTTTTTAAGGATTTTGCTCAACTTTATGGAATTGACATATTTGCTCAACATGTTCCGATTGGTTCCTGACATTTCGGACACCCTGTAGAATGAATGACAGTAAGGAATGCGATTTACTTATTATTTGCGCTCAAAGATAATTATAATGAATAGTACTGATTTGCTTGGGTATAATATTTAATATGGAATTGATGTGATGGATTATTCGCAGTAATTCCTGATCTATGAATGAATTGATGTTTACACATGGTTTGTTTGCGTGTACAGGTGAGTCAGGACGAACATGATGCACGAGAGGAGCAAAGAAAAAAGAAAGAAGGTCTGTTTCAGCGCACAGGTAGATTCCGGCGCAGCACATCGCCCCCAAGCCGTACGCTGTCCCTGTCCCTGTCTCACAACCGTCATCACGAGTCCGCACTGCCCTGCCTGGACCCGTCTCCTTCTGTCACACTCCTCTCCCTCTCCTCTCTTTCTGACTGCAACTCCACCAAGTCCTTGCTGCCTTCGGACCCAGACGATCTGATCCCAAGTCCGAGCAGCACTATGCCCTGCCCAGCACCGGCTCTAAACCCCCTGCTGGACCTGCGAGCAGAGAGTTTCAAACGGGAGCCCAACCAGTCGCTCACACCCACCCACGTGTCTGCCACCATGGCTGTGAACCGCGGGCACCGACGCACACCATCTGACGGTGCCATCAGACCTCGTGCACAGACAGTGACAGGGCACCGGCGCACGCCCTCAGACGGCAGCATGCCGATTCCTCCCATCACACCCAATAATGCACCAAACACAGGTGGGTCAGCAGGAATCTGTGTGTAATAAGGATTTAACACAATGCCACTATCTGTATCTATATCGTTATATCTGCTTAGTACTCCAAATAACCATATCGGTGTTTGGATTTAACCTTGGAATTGGTTTGGCCTAAACTTGGAGGGCAATCCTTCCTTCCATCTGCCATATATACACCATATACAGTATCTCACAAAAGTGAGCACACCCCTCACATTTTTGTTAATATTTGATGATATTTTTCATGTGACATCACTGAAGAAATGACACTTTGCTACAATGTAAAGTAGTGAGTGTACAGCTTTGACACTTTGGGCGCAATTTGGACATTTTCACTTAGGGGTGTACTCACTTCTGTTGCCAGCGGTTTAGACATTAATGGCTGTGTGTTGAGTTATTTTGAGGGGACAGTAAATTTACACTGTTACACAAGCTGTACACTCACTACTTTACATTGTAGCAAAGTGTCATTTCTTCAGTGTTGTCACATGAAAAGATATCATCAAATATTTACACAAATGTGAGGGGGGTACTCACTTTTATGAGATACTGTAGATCATAATACCATATTTGTATTTGTATTTAACCCTGGAATGGGCCTTCCTTCCTTCCTTCCTTCCTTCCTTCCTTCCTTCCTTCCTTCCTTCCATCCATCCATCCAACCATCCATCTACCATAATACCATATTTGTATTTGGATTTAACCCTAGAATGGGTTTGGAATGGGCCTTCCTTTCTTTCTTCTTTTCTTCCTTCCATCCATCCATCTACCATATATACCATATATACCATAATACCATATTTGTATTTGGATTTAACCCTGGAATGGGTTTGGCCTAAACTTGAAGGGCCTTCCTTCCTTCCTTGTTTTATATTCGCTATTCTTTAATACTAAACTATTAAAATACTTTATCTCAAATAACCCTCTTTTTGTTCTCGTTGGATTCAGTACTGTATATGTCTATGATATTTGGTGTTTTCCCTCAGGTTCTCGTGATGCTCTAGATATCCCTCGTCTCCCGGACCCATCCACAATCTTCCCCGCAGCTCATCGTCGTAAAGCTCCTCCTTCTTCCGAATCCCAGACCGGAACCCTCGAACGGCCCAAGACGTTGGAGTTTGCTCCCCGTCCCCGCCCCACCCCGGCCCGGGCGCGCCCAGACCCGTGGAAGTTGTCGTCTCTGTCTCGGACGCTCAGTTCATCTCCAGGGAGCAGCTGTGACAGTCCGCTAGGCTCTGGGGACAGCGGGGTCAGCGCAGGAGCCACCACTGGCCGCCAAACTCTGCTGGACATAGACATGGAGGGGCAGAGCCAGGACAGCACGGTGCCTCTATGTGGGCAGCATTCACAAGCCACAATGTGTGAGCAGCACTTCTTATAAAATCCCAGGATCCATTATAGGCCGCCTGGCCTCATTTACATGGCCAGCATATTCCCTAGACAGAAAAGGGGCCATGAAATTCCTAGCTCTGTCCTGCATATCTCATGGAGTCCATTGTGGTTGGTGTCACTATTAGACAGAGTATCCCAGAATCCACGGCTCTCCCATCTCAGTGAGTGTGAGAGAAGTACTCAAACAACAACAACAACAAAATCACCTTGAGGGCTAAGGATTATTTTTCATAGCCACTGCAATGAACCATAGTTTCCAAGCTGCAGCACTTTTATGAGCTCCATAAAAGTAAAGGTCAAGTCCTACTTCTTGTATCATTCCCCCTATAGATTGTTCAATAAAACTCTCTCCTTTTTTTAATAACCAGGTAATATGTATGTGATGAAAGCCATTCCTTTGATACTGTATTTTCTGGACAATAAGTAGCTCATGATATTAAGACAGACCTCCCTTAACTATGATGAAAAACAATATATATATACAGTATATATACTATATATATGTTTGCCATTTACATCACATTAATAGATAAGACATTTTTAGTTTACAAATAACTATACTCCCACTAAAATGGTGCATACAATAAGTTACCCATATATTTTAATAGTCTGCTTTAGCTTTTGTCCCATTAGTGTTCCCATAGTTCAGTGAAGTCATTAAATAGCAGCGTTTTATGCTGAAACCTTGTAGTCTCAGCCTACATTCAAAATACTGCACCACACAGGTTAATATTTTACTCCGTCACTGAAGCATCTATGATGTCAGCTTTTGTTGTTTGCACATAGATTGCTCAGAAAGCGTTTCCCGTGCTTATTCACAGTTATAAATTGGCCAAGACATGTTTAGGGGAGGAGTCTTGTGAATGGTTTTAGTGACTAAAATCTGCCATTAGAACAGAGTTAATGTTCATGCGGCTCAAATATTTCCAGTTTGGTACAATTAAAGGCTTAAAATACCAATTTACAAAGGTATGGCAATTACCATACACGACCACGTCCAATATAAAGACACTAACAATATTACGATTAGGCTACAAAATGATGATTAGAGGAGAAAACTGTGGGTCATATAGTCCAGAAAATATGGTAGATCTAAGCATATTTATGTTTTTGAGGAGAAGACTTACCATCTCAGGCTTTCTACAGAACCTAATCAGAAAGCAGGAGCTGTTTTAATGTGAAGGCCTGGCTTGTCAGCAAATCCTGATGTACAGTACATATTGCCTGTGTGTATGTATGTAAGCAAGAGTGTGTGCATGTGTCTTTCTGTGAGGAAGTGTCAAAGGAGTTGGAACGACTGAGATCTGGTGTCATCAGCTGTTTCTGGTTTAAATGCACTCTCACGTCCATTTTCCTCAGCAAACAGGAACGTTACGAGCCTGGAGAAAGGGAAGGACTGTTATGGTGAAGCCGAGCATCTCCGTCCATTTGCAATAAAATACGAAACACACTGTACCGGAATTTACTACCTGTACCCAAACGTACACGCTTGTTTACCTCTTCGAATGAGACCATGGAAGATCTTTCTCCTTCTACACACTGATCTGAGATAAAGGAACTGTGAGATGCAGTGTGCAGTGTTTTGGTTTATTTTGATACTTTATGAAATGCCTCTGTAATCAGACACAGAGAGAAGGATGCGTGATGAAATAATTCCATTCAGAACAAGGAACTGTGGACCTTTTTGTTTATGATGTTGAATTGTACGAAGCCGAAAACACACTTTATGCTCGAAGGTTCAACCTGGTAATCGACAGTATTTTTTCGACTGTCCACCGGTTAGTGTGTATGTGCGTGAATGTGTGTATGTGCGTGAATGTGTGTGTGGGTGTGTGTGTGTGTGTGTGTGTGTGTGTGTGTGTCTTCTTATTGTTATCATTTGTATGGGGTGACTCTGTGGAGGAATGATGCACAAAGTCATCCTTTATTTCCTGTGTGAGAAGAACTAAGAGTATTTATTAAAATTATTGTTATGATTGAAGCAGTGATTAATTGTTATTCATTATTAGACCATTTAATTCACTAAGTGGTTCCTGCAACAAACAAACAATCAGTTAATTCATTAAAGCTCCCACAAAGGTTACATACACAAAACCTTAAACGTATTGTCATGTCAATAGTGATTTTAAGTTGAAATAGCTCATTAGGATTTTATGTGTGATTCTCTGCATGTACATGCATCTCCAGTGCATTTTTTGTGGACATTTGTGCATGATGATTAGAGCAGATTTAAAGTAAAATGGTGTTGATTGGAGCCTTTTGACACGTAGTGATAAAAATGAGATTGTGAACATTTTGCACTAGATGTCGCCAAGTTCACACACAGCCAACAAAATGGCACGATACTGCAGAGTATAATATCACAAAATGATATTAATAATAAATAAATACATGAACTAGTAAAAATAATAATAAAATAATATATTATAAAATAATAATAAAATATTATCAATTTCCATATTCTATGATGTTATGTACCATTTTTGGTTAGTTTTAATGCTTTTTATTATTATTATTATTATTATTATTATTATTATTATTATTATTATTATTATTATTATTATTATTATTATATTAATCCATCCATTTTCTGTACCATTTATCCTACACAGGGTTGCGGGGAGCCTGGAGCCTAGCCCAGGGAACTCGGGGCACAAGGTGGGTGACACCCTGGACAGGGTGAAAACCCATCGCAAACCACAATTGCGTGCACACACACACACACTCACACACACACCCTTTCTCACACTACAGACAATTTGGAAATGCCAATCAAACAACAGATGTCTTTGGACTGCGGAGGAATCCAGAGTACCAAGAGGATACACCAGAAGCACAGGGAGAACTTGCAAGCTCCACGCACCCCCATTTACAGCGTCGGGTAGACGCCCTTACAAACATTTACAGCGTCGGGTAGACGCCCTTATTCAGAGCGACTTAAGCTCCACGCACCCCCAACCCTGGAGTTGGAAGACAAACATTTACAGCGTCGGGTAGACGCCCTTATCCAGAGCAACTTACAGAAGTGCTTTGAAGTCTCTATCAATAAATACATACTGATACTTGTTCACTAGGTCACAGACTAAGAACACCATTCAGTCTAAAAACTTTGTAAGGGGAAATTTGGACAATAGTATGACAATAAGGACTACTATAATAATAATGGATATAATCATATATGTATATATGACTATATAATTAAGCTAGTATATTCTAAATACTCAATATTAGTTATCAGATATTTAATAACATAATTATTAGGTACTATAATATAGTATGAATTATAGTATAAATTAATCTGGCTCAAAAAAATCTGGCTCAACCATTATTTCAGACACCGTGTAGTGTGTTTATATTTCTCTGAGGAGCAAATTGTGTCATGTTTTTCTTTCATAAGTAAGAAACGACCAGGAGCCACAATATGGAAATGATGGATAAAAAATAACAATGCCATCCCATCATTACTGCACATGCTCCCCTCCCCACATACCCACACATACTCAGAGCTGTGCTGTGCTCCACTGTTGGTGTCTATGAAAGCAGCCGCTACTCCAACACTTTCAGATGCCAGTCAGTTACCTAGCAACTCCACTTCCATGGCAATGCTATAAAAAACCACAGTGAAGAGAAGAAGGGAGGAAAGGAAGGGAAGATGGTGGACATGGCAATACTGGCTCGAAAGGCACGTTTATAAATGAGTTTACAATAAGAAATGCCATTGCAGTCACAGTATAAGTATAATTCTAATAACATTAAATTTCCTAAGAGCATTGTTTTATAATTCTCTCTCTCACTCTCACACAGACAGTAGAAGACATTGAGAAGAGCTGCCAGTAATGACAGACTCATAATCACCCCATGAGAGAGGGGAAGGGACTAAAGAAAAACCAAGTAATGTCTGAATAAGGAGGTGAAGCTTCAATAAATAATGTGTTGAATCATCTGAGGTCTAGTAAATGTTCTCACAAGGATCATCAAGTCCTGATAATAATGTTTGACTATTTTGGAGGCCTTCTTCTTGTCATAATCACCTATGAATATGCCCAATGGGCATTCCTCTCACCTCTGTGAGCTAGGCTTTCACGAATCTCAGATTTAAAATATTATGCCAGTGTTTCCTGAAATCACAGCTTCAGAACATGGCCTCTTCTACACACCTTGTGTGTGATGCAGCAGAATTATCGAACGCAGAAGTATCTTCTGAACTATATTACATTTATTTTTGCTTATTATATCTTTCATATTCTGTGGCAGAGTTCGTTGCAGCATTTGGGGATTTAATAAACACACTTTAATAAACACAATTCGCCATTTGTCGTCTTCTTATTTCTATAAATAAGGAATAAAACATGACTTGTGTGTTGTTAAAAATAAAAATCAGTGTGTCTAGGATCACCTGGATACAGGGTAGATCAGTGTAGAGGGTTTTCACCTCAGTTAACTCGCACCTAATTCTTCTACATTTCTGTAATTTGTCTCCAGACTGTGGTATTGTAAGGTGTTAAATAGACTGCTAAATAATGTTGTTCTTATCTTAATGTGACCTTAAAAAAACAAAACAACTTCCACTTCTGCATCAGCGAAATTCCTTTTCTTTGGCCGTTTAGTCGCCATTTCGTGCATTCAGCTTTCTGTGTGCTTGACCTTTTATGGAGTTGTTTGGATGTCAGCAAATGCAAATGAGCTTAGTACTTTATGGGTGATTGGCCTGCAAATAAACTGTCAAAAACTTTCCGTTCGTTTTGACTGTACACAAACACTTACAAACTTCTTTACGATAAGATTGATAAATGAGGCCCAAAGTTGATATTTTTTTTCATTGTTAAATGACAACACTTGACAAAATGACCAAAAAATTGTTTATTGTTATGTGAGCCTCTGCCTTACAAATCCCTGTGTATTGAAATATTATTAAACAACAACATATTAGAAAAATGAGTTCAGTCAAATAAATCTGTGCTTTGCCTTTCAGAGTGCACTATTGTCAGAACTGTTGTTATAAAAAAAAAAAATTCAACAGAGCTGTGGAATAAAAAGATTATAGGCATTGGATGCTAATATGGCTAATATGATACTACACCTCAGACCTAAGGGGGAATAAACACCTGCAGATCAGTAATTCAGCTATTTCATTTCCTTATTGCCATATACACCAATCAGCCATACCATTAAAACCACTGACAGAAGAAGTCTTTGACTAAGGACATTGATTATCTCATTACAATGGCACCTGTTAAGAGGTGGGATATATTAGACAGCAAGTAAAGAGTCAGTTATTAAAACGGTGTTGGTAGCAGGAAAAATTGCATAAAGGTATAAAGATCTGAGCTTTAAATTTATCAAGAGCCAAATTGTGATCGCTAGACGACTGGATCAGAGCATCTCCAAAATGGCAGGTCCTGTGGGGTGTGCCCGGATTCCAGTTGTTAGTACCTACCAAAGCGGTCCAAGGAAGGACAACCGGTGAAAGGGTCATGGGTATTTATGCCCAGGATGCACTATGGGAACAAGGCAAACCAGAGAAGGCAGAGGAGACCTTGGGTCCTGTCATTCAGGTGAATGGTACTTTGACACGTTCCACCTACCTACACATTGTTACAGCCCAAGTACACACCTTCATGGCAGCTGTATTTCCTAATGGCTGTGGTGTTTTTCAGCAGAATAATGCACCATGCCACACTGCAAAAATTGTTCAGGAATTGTTTGAGGAACATGAAAAGGTATTCGCTGCATGATAGAGCTTGGATGTTGTCCACTAGAGGTCAGACTCACCAGAATTGTGAGTCAATTTCCTGATTATCTTACTTATTTCCAAACAATTCCATATAAACGCTGCTCAGGTCTGTATCTTTGCAGTAAATGAGTTGTGCTTTTCCTGTCAGTTTTCCTATTTGCGAGAACTACTTGGATTCAGACATTAGAACATTACTGATCCTGCCCTTTGAACTGTTTGCCTTATTATAGTAATAATAAGAGAAGCCTATAATATAGGTAATATTCTCATTTATAATATAATATTGTAATTCCAAAATCAACAAAAGTGGACTTGGATTAAGATAGGTGTAGTGTAAAACCCAAACGATACATAATGTCTTCCTCCTGAAGCTAAAAATGTTTATTTGGCAAGATGAATGCTGTCCCCCCCCCCGTTCTTGCTGTATTGATCCGGTGCGGGCGTGTAGGTTAGGGAGTGTAGGTAGGCTGTTGGAGGCATGGATGTTCACAACTTTCACATCCAAAATAAGATTTCTCACATCAAGCTCCTGAGAAGAGAAAAAAAAAAAAAAAAAAAGAGTATGGAGGTGGTATTTGGTACATTTATACTTGTGCAAACAGCAAACTTTACAGCTCTGCATCTAATCATTATAGGCTGCAGAGCATGTTGGAAGAAGGCAAAAACCAGACAAGATGCTCAATCTATTTTTCTAAAGTTTATTTCTCTTCAAATACATATCAATAGTGCATTCCTGGGCTTGCAGGTAAATGTAACCAGTTCTCAGGTCTTCCGATGAAACACTCTTGCTAAGGGGACAAAACGTGAACCAGTAAGACTGTGGGATAAGAACCATAACAACCAGAAGGTCCGAGTCACTCTCTCCAGAACAGACAAATGAATGAAAAAGAAACCAATGAACCAGTCAGTCATTTGTGTTCAGGTCTGCAGGGTACCCTCACCCCTTTAACAACTTCCTTCATCATCATCATCATCATCATTACTATCATTATTATTATTATTATTATTATTATTATTATTATTCCAATTATACCTTTATATCACTCTTAGGATCCCACTTGGGAGGTCAAAGGTCATACCCACAAACCCTTGGACTGCAATTTAGACAAGACCGAAGTTTTGACATCACAGAAAAAGGCAATAAACAGAAGAGAAAAATTTGGAACGTATACACAGATACAAAGGTGCCCCTTTTTGATCTTTATATATATATATATATGTATGTATATGTATATATATATA
>JAFFST010054599.1:162490-177880 GCA_022414735.1 Noturus placidus | reverse complement strand
GGAATGGGCAAAAATTTCAGTCTCTCGATGTGCAAATCTGATAGAGACATACCCCAAGCGACTTACAGCTGTAATCACAGCAAAAGGTGGTGCTACAAAGTATTAACTTAAGGGGGCTGAATAATTTTGCTCGCCCAATTTTTCAGTTTTTTATTTGTTGAAAAAGTTTTAAATATCCAATAAATTTGGTTCCACTTCATGATTGTGTCCCACCTGTTGTTGATTCTTCACAAAAAATTACAGTTTTATATCTTTATGTTTGAGGCCTGAAATGTGGCAAAATGTTGAACAGTTCAAGGGGGCCGAATACTTTCGCAAGGCACTGTATTATGGATTATTTATTATTGTATCATGGATCATTCATTCATTCATTCAGTAACTTCAGCTTTGTCCTGCTCAGGGTCAAGATGTACCCGGTGTCCATCCGGATCTGGGAGCATGAGGCGGGAAGTGTAATAGATCTTTAAAAGATGTTTAGATATAATCCATTCATCCATTTCCCATACCGTTTATCCAGACAGGGTCACTTGGAACTTGGAGCGGAAGTCGAGGGACATGCTGGACAGGGTGCCAACCCATCGCAGACCACAGCCACACAAAGATTCACACACTACCTATAGACAATTTGGAAGTGCCAATCAGCCTACAATGCATGTGTTTGGACTCGGGGAGGAAACCCAGATGAAACACAAGGAGTCGGGATTCGATCCCCCAACCCTGAAGATGCGAGGCAAACCACTAAGCCAACACCCAACCCCCCGGCCCCAAATATTCTACGTTTTTAACGGCAAAACTGAAAAAATAACAGCATTTTTTGGGGGGATTTGCATTCAAAAGTTAATTCTTAAGGAACATGTGTAGAGATGACATTTTTTAATCCAGTTGAGCTATCAGAGAGATTATTGAGTCACAAAATAGCAAATGCAACTCTAGGTTTCTTTCAGAGCTCTACTTTCACTAGATGACTGCATTTTGTCCTCTGGCATGCTCTCTGTCCTTTTAATGTACTCTTCTATTTTCACCACCACTATCATTAATACTATAATGTGAAACTTTGCCTATGGCAAGCATGCCATAATCTTCTGACCAAAGACCTTCATCTTCTGCATGCAAACCACCAGAGAAGGAGAAACAGACCCTTTAAGCAAAATGCAATTTGACCACAAATGTAATTCTTAGTGGTTTGTTGTTGCAGCTGACTCTGGTGTCCTCCAGCTTGGTTCAACAATAATTAGTAAATGCGAATAATCATTTTTAACTGTTAATTTGCAAATGTGAATAGTCATTTTTAATTGTAACATTGATTTTCCATTTGCAAGCCCAGTTCATCAGATGTACAGATGGACATTTTCATCTTCATGTCCCTTTCTCAGATGTTCGAGTCCTGTTATGACCCCAAGTGGGAACTACATGGGCCTGGTGAAACAGTAAACGCCTGTCAGCTTCAATCTCGTCCTCACATCACTCTCTCTCCTTTATTCAAACTGCTTTAGGCTCCCCGGATCCTGCTAAGCTTCTCCTGTATTAGGTTACAAACCATAAACGCC
The DNA here is from genome assembly GCA_022414735.1 of Noturus placidus. Taxonomy (NCBI): domain Eukaryota; kingdom Metazoa; phylum Chordata; class Actinopteri; order Siluriformes; family Ictaluridae; genus Noturus; species Noturus placidus. Next base: position 176,333 of record JAFFST010054599.1, on the reverse strand, counting down.
TAATGGATCCTAACTCTTATTGTAATGTCTTGATTTCTCTCATTCTCTCTGGACCTTGCTCGCTCCCCTCCAAGCCGCGATGCATATGTGCAAACTCATGCCACATGAACAAACATGCTGCAACCGACTAATTTATCACATAAATGGATAGGGCGTCACAATGTGGATACGGGGAATTGCATTTAAGTGTGCACTGAGCTTAATGGCATCGGGGCCACACATTAATGGGTTTGCTGTACTTTCATCTACAGCTTGGGCCAAGATTACAACACAACAAGACTGACAAGGAGATCTGAGAAAGCTAAAAGTGGTAAGCTCGCTACGGCAAAAAGTAATAAGTCTCAGCTCTAAAGTGCTCTAACTTTATGAGGAAGATAGATCGATACATTTCAAATCTAGTGAGGATCAAGTTAGGAGCACCGCCCTTCTCACTCCACATCCAGCACATCTGTGTTATACAGAGCTTTATCCCAACTGAGGCCTGAAATAATCTCTTAACAGGTGCAGAAACAGGTGAGTGGTAGCAGATGTTTAGGATTTCCTCAATTCATGCTCTTTAATAAGAGCTGTAGCTATAAGTGGTACAAGTGGTTGGTGGTCACTAGGGCCAAAGTAAGATGGCACTAATGGCACCCAAATGTTCAGAAACATCCCTGACCCTGATACATCAAACTAACACCAAACAAAAGCCAATTGCCCTGATTAATTAACAAACAGCAGTGGTGATAGCTGATAATTCACATAATTCTCCAAACTAAGAGTTGGCAGTAGTCTGTAATGACAACAACAACAACAAAAAAGAAACCGAGTAAAGTGTTATCATAATTTTTTTTAACTAAATGGTATGCCAGAATAGAAGAGCACCGACAGTTATTATTAAAGTGCTGTACTGTTACCGTATTTTCCGCACTATAAGGATTATAAGGCGCAGTCTCAATTACGGGGTCTATTTCTGTACTTGACCAATACATAAGGCGCACCGTGTTATAAGGCGCATACGGTTGTTACGCCAAGCAAAGTCCCACAACATTTGCACAGATTTTGGAACTCAGTCCACATTTAAGGCGCACCGGATTATTAGGCGCACGGCCGATTTTTGAGAAAAATTAAGGCTTTTAGGTGCGCCTTATAGTGCGGAAAATACGGTAAATGTGATATGCTTATAGAAACAAAAAAGGGATCTACAGTGTATATAGCACTCCTTGGCACAACCCTATGTTTTTAAATAGAAATCTACAAGAGACAGTTTCCTTTTCTGAAAAGGTTTCAAATAGAAACCCGTATGAAAGCTAGATCCATTAACCACCCAAACAGTGCTTGAGGAACTCCCATTTTCTAAAGGTGTAGCAAACGGTTTGGGGAATAACCAAGCAAATTAACTTGGCTACCATTTTTATGCCACAATCTGCTCAGCCATTTTGTTTCTCTGAACTGCAAAAATACAGTTAGCTATTAACCTGCACAGCCAATAAGACCACCCAACCCACCCACCCACTCACTCACTCACTCACTCACTCACTCACTCACTCACTCACTCACTCACTCACTGCTGGATGAATCAAACAGGTTGATGACTAGTCCCAGTGTAGAAATCATAGTAATGTTGTGCAAAAAACTTCAAGCAACAGTCAGTGTAATGTATCGGGACTTGAAGAAGCTAAAAAGGACACTCGAAGAAGAAGAGAGATTACATAAAAAGGGAGAAATATAGATAAAGGGAGAGAAATAGTGACAAGGATGCTGTGTCCAAAAGGTGAGGCAGTTTAGAGCAAGTGAGACCTCCTGGGTAATCAATTGTTCATGCCCTCCTCCTGCAACATTCGTCTCCACTTGACAGCATTGCCTTGTCATTGTCCCTTCGCTGCTCTTTCTCCTCCTTCATCTCCCTCACTTTTTCTCATCCCCAATCCTGCTTCATGGCTCCTTTTTCCTCTGACAGGTCCAGTGCCCGCAGTGTTAGTGGAGCTAATTTAAAGCCAGTGTTAGGCGTTGCTGATCACCTTGCTGTCACTCAGGCAATAATTAGTTCTCCGGGAGCTTAATGGCCAATGCAGGGACCCATCACTCTTCCTGACGTCTCCCCTCTCACCATGCCCTTCTTTACCCTTCTGGCCCATGTTATATTTCACGTGTCTTTCCATTTCTCACACCTGCCCTCCTTCTCCACTCTCCCCATGTCTGGTACCTCCACTGTTTTCTTATTAGTTTGTAGCACAGGCTTTCCTAAATAAGTACAGCACACTTTGTCCTTTATCCTGTTATCTGAGAGCTTTAATTCCTGTCTGAACCTGACTGAGATCTTTGACTTGTCTTTATACTGTCTGTTGTTGTACAGGGCTTCTGCATGTCATGCTGCGTTGTGGGATTGAGCAACTATATTTTCTGCAATAGTACTTTGTTTATACATCATGCAGATGATGTCTCTTGATTTAGTTGTGACAGATAATGGTGCTTAGAATTCTTAGTAAGTCCAGGCTTCCAGAACATCCATCCATACATTTTCCATACTGCTTATCCTGCACAGGGTCACAGGGGACCCTGGAATCTATCCCGTGGAACTCGGGGTAGAAGGCGGGGGAAAACCTGGATGGCGTGCTAGCCCATCGCACACATTCACACACCACAGACAATCTGGAAATGACAATCAGCATACAATGGATGCCTTTGGACTGGGAGAGGAAACTGGAGAATCTGGAGGAAGCCCCCAAAACCGGGAGGTAACGCTTGATGATTCTCACCTCTGTCTCATTACCAGTCTACTTATTAGTGTCTCTTTGTGCTTTCAGTTTTTCTCCATAACCCGCAAGTTTTTGTCGCGTTTTGAAAGTGCTCTGAAATGATGACGCGAGCCCAAAGCTCAGTTAAGATTCTGCTTGTCTCTCAAGTCTTCCTCCACACCCTCACACACTGGGGCTCTGGACACATATATAAAAATGCAACACTTTTTTAATAAGCCATGAACAGAACAACAGTCGTAAAGAACAGGATAAAAAGATGTGATTATAGCTGAGATAACCAGACACAAGCCAGACATGACCATCATCTCATGTAGATTGTAGATGTTTGTAATGAATTACATCATACAGTATCTGTGTATTCGTTTATGATAGATTTTCAATTCTAGTCCTGGAGCCCCACTGACATAACACAGAAAGAAAGAAGAAAAAGCAAGCGACCAACAAAGAAAGGAAAAAGAATCAATACTTGCTACCTAAAGTTTTGTCTGTGCTGGATGTGAGATAGAGTGTATTTGTGCAGTAGTCACTGACCCTGTTGCTGCCTCCTGACTGTCTGATCCTATTTATTGTTATTTTAGTGTTCTAGGATAAGGATTTCTGAAGCACATTCCATTGACTAGTCACCGAGTGGGTAAATGACATCACCATGACATTCGGTCAACTCCCTGACCGGCACTGTAGCTAGGTTAGTTACACAACTGTACGTCAGTAATCAGGAGTTGATATGTAAGGGTAGTTCTGTGACTGCATACTGTATATAATTTAAACATTTCTTCCCTTGGGGCTAAGCGCCAGTCCCTGTGCTGCGTTCGGCAGCCTGTTGTTAATGCGCTGTCACTCAGTTCACTGCACCTTGAAGGACATTGTGCAAATCCTAAATCACAAGGTACTCTGTGTCTCCTTCTCCTGTCTCTCTCTCTCTCTCTCTCTCTCTCTCACACCATCTACCTTCCATTATGATCCAACCACTTCTGGATGCCTCAAATCCTCTTTTGGTTTTGGATCTACTCTATATTAATTTCCATTTTCCTCTACCTTTGTCATTTTTATAAGATTATTTCAATCTCTCTCTCTTGCTCTCTCTAAGTGAATATAATGTGCCTGAGCTCATGGAGTGACCCGTGACTAAGGTCACGGTCACGCACTGCCTTACAACACCAGCACTGAAGCTGCTGCAGAGCTGCATAGCAACACCATCTCTTATTCATCCAAAATCCGTCACAATATATTTCCCCCCATATTTATCAGACCATGCTGTCTTTCTTTCCTTCCTGCATCTATTTCCCCCAACTTTCTGCACTCTCAGAATACAGAACCACATCAGCATGTTTGCTTATATGAGGATATTTGACAGGATGCATGACTCAGCTTTCCCGTAACCACACACGGATGGATGCAGCACGGCTCACAAATCACATATCCAACAGTGTGTGATGTAGGGGTGTAAAGATTCACCGATTCAGATCAATGCCCTGCGGTCTCAACGTTTACAGTTAACAATACCCGATCCAACACAACATTTCTCAGGCAGAAATGATGATACCATAAGCACTGCACTTTATAGTAATACTCTACTACTATTATAATTTTTTTTTTTAAAAGATCAATTTTATCTCTTGTTCTCTTTCCCTTCATGCTTGTTTAGTCAGGCGTGGCCTTTTTTCCAGCCAATGAAAGTAGTTACAGTATCAGTCTCAATGAAAGAATATAATTCTTCTGCTATTTTTCTCTGGTCGACTTGAATTGGGTATGACTGTATTTAGTAGAGGTAACATCACACCTACCAAAATACCAATCAGAATTAGGTGTTTGTTTAGGTTGGTTCTCCTTTTACCCCACTCACAGAAAAAAAAACAAGTGACTTCTTTCCTGCTTAAGGTACATTCACACATACAGCACTTTATTCACTGCAGGTTGCCAGTTGCTGTACTTTGAAGTCGCCAGTAGGCGTTCCTACTATTAGTTGCTATAGTAACATTTATCAGTGGGTGGTGCAACTAGCATTCCAATTTTGACAACAAACCAGTTTTCTTGCCACTAATATAAAACATTCTATGAGCGTGTGTGGGTCCATGAAACAATACGGAATCGCAGGCAGCATGGTGGATCACGGATTACGTGCGCGCTACTGTGTTCACTTTCATTAGTAGTCGCTGGACCAGTCACTTCAAATTTGCATAAAGTTGAACTTTTCTCAACCTTGTCACGTCGCTGGACACGCCCACATTTAGTCGCCAATGGTCACTGTCGCTCGTGCAGCCAGAAGTCGCCAGCCCTCATTGAAAACGAATGGTGCTACCAGAGTCGCTGTATGTGTGACCATACCTTTACTCAGCATTTGTGTTCCTGAACATGAACAAAACTGAACCTTGTTAGAATTTATATCGTTTTATATGCAGAATTATATTAGAGAATTTCATGTATAGTAATCACAATGACTGAAATAATCATGATCTACACCTAGTACTGTAAAAAGGTACAAGTTATCTACACATGGGTATACTGAAAGGACGAGTCTAGAGTGTCTGAAAGTTAGTCATAAAATTGCTCTGATCTGATCTTGTCGGGAAAACTCATGACCTAAATGATTAATAAGCCACTCACTGTCAAATGATGCTCTCAGTGAGCACCATGGCACTAGACATAAATACAAAACGCACACACGCACCATGCAACATTTATGACTCATGTAAAAACAAAAGCATTGTGGAAGCTCCTCTCTACACACTTTACTAGCGCTATCAGTGTACATTGTCACTGAGACACCACAGTTAATCAGTATGGGATCTGACACACCCACATGGTTCTGATCAGACAGAAAACCGGCTTTCTTTTTTAGCTTATGCATAAGTAAATATTGATATTTCTTGAATCCACAATTGCTAAATGTTTATGTCATGACTTTAAGTCTTTAAATAAACCTTCACTATCACAAACATTTTTTAACATTTGAACCCATGTTGTCAAGAGAGTTAAGGTATAGACACAGAAGTGTAAAGATTCATGGAAACCCACCCAAAAGCAAGTAACACAACAGTGTGGGTGAATGTGTTTCTGAAGCATGTGATGATAGTTCGCACTTCTTTTCCACTAAAACTGGCACTTCAACGCGGGGTGCTTATTATGCTGCTGTCGCGCAATTACTGCAGCCTTGCTCGCTCATCATGTGCGGACATTCAGTGGATGCTTTTGTGTGATCAGTTATGCATTTCTGAGAATTTATCTCTAGTTTTGTGAGAAGGAAAAGCAGGTGTTTTTTTGCTTCGTGCACAATAAATGGATAGCATATAGTATTCATTGCCAGCACCAATGCTCATCGTCTCTGGAAACCAGCATCACATCAGCCCTATTTGCATGGATTACCCATGGTGCCACAGGGATCGTTGTGATAGTAAAAGAAAGCTAGATTACTCAGTCAGATCGGCGTGTAAAGAGCAGGGCTCATGCAGTCACAGAAGCGGACTCCAAGCATGTTTTAAGGAGGACGGATGAAATATTAATGAGGCATCCCTTCAACTACCTTCCCATAGCTCCCTCAAGCACACTGTGCACAAACAGATCAGGCTGATCAACAGCCCTCTGCTGCATTATTCATAAGCCTGTGAGTCAGACTCCAATCCCAATCACTGCTATAAGCAATGACATGTTTACAGCACAGCCAGCCATGACTGTGTCTGTGTGCAAACCCGACTGAGAAGTCACTTATGTTTTTGAACTATTGAAACCATGTGACACTTGTTATATCCATGCACCAACCTCTGCTCCTGGGTGAAGCAGAATGAGGTTGAGCGGATTCCCAATTTGGCTTCTTAAAGCATCTATAAACAAATTTAAGAACACTTCGGCTAAAATGTCCTGATGTCCTGACATCCATCACTAGGCACTCAGAAATGGAAATGTCTCGGTTATTATCCTGAGGCACGAAATCAACAACTATACATTTCAGCACAATCTGGTTTTATCGACCATTCTGGAAAAAAATCCCTTGTTTGGCAATTATTTTTCCATGCACAGTTAGATTACAAAGGAACAGGAGTCAAATTGCTATTTTGATGGAGTAGGAGATAAACCCAGGATTACTGTGTGGTTATATACGTTATGCAAAACAATAGCAAAGGAAGGCTGAGCAAAGCTTTCAGTTACAACATTGTTGAAAACATCTCACAACACAACAGAGTAAGTAATTGAAAGTGTAGCAGAAAAACCGTAGCATTATAACATGCACAACAAAGCTAGCAATCATTTACAGTCAGGTCCATAGTTACGGAAATCGTGTCGCTGTCCAAATACTTATGGACCAGACTGTACAGTAGCTATACTCCAAAAAAAAATCCCAATAAGCAGCTGCATACAGTTCAATCAGTGTAAGCATCGCTAAGTTTCTTAATCCCCACTGAAACGTTCTCGGGTACTGGGTAAATGCGTGTATTTGGAGGGGAAGGTTTTACTGAGATGTTTGCAGGGATGCCAAGAACTTAGCATTAAAGGTTTTAATAAAAGGGAGACTTCCAGTAAAGCTCCACTTAGATATAGACTTGCTGAATCTACATGAGTGCAGGACTTACACACTCAAAGCGACTTCACTTTGAGTTCCAGGAAAACATTATACTGCTGTTTAGAATATCAGCACTTTCTAAATCCCTGTTTCTTTATGACATCCACTCTGGATTGGACTATTGATATTCGCTAATGGGGACATTACACTGTGTTTCGAGAAAAGTCCACATGAAGGCTCACACTAAAGGTATTCACTGTTTGAAAAGTAAACATTTACTAATAGCTATGATTCAGGACTTGTTCATGTTGATGTTTTTCAATATGGCGGCACCCATGGGAATTCTGTTCACAGTCTACGCTAAGTGTAAATACACACCGTGTGATTTTAGTCTTAGAAGCTTTTCTTTCTTAACAGTTTAACAACACATCTGAGAGAAATGTTGATATTTCTGACAATTTTGTCTGGTTTCAACTATCACTGTACCTTTATATTATACTGTATACAAGCTAGCTTAATTGTTAGCCTCAGTCATTACTTAGCTTATGCTTGGTGTCCATTTCCTGGTTACATAGCAGCACTATGTTACAACTTGAACCATTTTTTTAATCGCAAACACAGTGTTTGTTGAAAGCACAAATCCTCAAGTTCCACTGAATGCAGATGTTATATGTTCCTATTTGTTTGGCCAAAAATGCTGTGATTTTGCTACGGCTTTTTTCAAACTTTGCGATGCAACTTGCAATCGCACAGAATTGTTCACTTTCACAGAGATGACCGTTGGTAAATGAGACCTTTACATTCGCTGTTTGATGCACATGAATCAAATGGGCATTGTTATGCAGTAATTCTATGGTAATTTAAAAAAATTGAAAGCTCATGCGAACATTGCGGAGTTTGCTTGATTTTGCATTACTGTTTTAGTAGCATGAGTAAGCTACCAAAATATACAGAATGATTTGGGTTACTTTTGGAATCATAAGTATCTGGCGGAGACTGTTGTCAGTGCCTGAAGAAACTACAAGGATGCTAGGATGCTGATTGAATCCTTTCTTGATTTTTCTGAATTTGGAGAAGAATGGAATATCATTGCTGCTTCGTTTATCTTTTGTACTTTTAATATGTATTTTTTCACCTGGAAATATAGTACCTTTAAAAAACAGATTTAAAGCTACATATTTAGGCCATTATTAGAGTAAAGCTTTAAAGATACACCATGGGAACCATAAAAGATACATTCTACAGGTACAAAAGATAGACCATACCATCCCAAGGAAAAGTTACATTTTCCCATTTTTTTCCTGAGAGTGAAAAGCATTGTCTGAACCCTTTAAACAGTACAGGGCTATTAGTGGAAAGAAGGCAGTGTCTATATTTTTGAACGAAATATGCAAGGCAGCACCTTTTTTCAAATTACTCTTAGTAAAGATACACTCATGTAAGCCAACATCACATGCTGTTAAAAATCCCTTTTGGCCGGCTGGAAGTTTTCTCCAGAGTCCACGGCTAAAATATAGAGCGGATCAGATTTGAGATATTTTATTAAATTTGACTTCAGATAATCAGTATAAATCAGATTTTCTGAATAACATCAGGTCCAAAAGCTTAGCTAGTGTTGCAGATGAACAAAAGCAGGCTTTCACTCTGTGTTCTCCTGGTGGGAAACATGTTGTGCTGCTGACCTGAAGTGCTGATGTTAATGAGGTAGGAGAAGCAGGCTGTTCTCGTTAGACTCGCCTGACTCGAAACAGGCAGCAAAGCACCGGAGCCTAAAAATACAAGACGAACACCTACACACAACATTGCCAAGACATCCAGTGGAAGCTCCACAGAATGCCAACAAACACAACATTGTGGTTAAGCAAAGTCTGCAAATTACACACAAAACAGGGATGATATATTTTTAATTTCATACATTCCAAGAATGTTTAACACAAAGTTAGTGCTAGCAAGACCAAAAAACATAAAAGGCTTAAAAGGCGGTCAGGGATTTTTAAATCAAAACACTATGTAAAATTTGGTGAAGATCTTCTCACGCTCTTTTACTGAACAGCTCTGTAAATCATCCAATCGATCAGGACAAGGAGGTGTCTATACCTATAATTTTAGAAAGCTCCACCTCTTGCACCAGCATTTAGGCTTTCCAGCCTGTTTAATGGGCTTCAGAGGGAACCTCGGAGGAAAATATTATTGTATGCATTTATAATTTAGATTTGCAGAATTTGGCATTTTAGCCTTATTTTTGGGACACTGAATTTGAAATGCAGCGACACCACAGGATTCTATGGCCATGAATCATGGATGGGAAGGATAGATTTACTCTTTCCTCTGTTGATTACAGTGATACTCTCCAATCATCGCAAACATGGCCATCTATGAAAGAATGCCCATATGCATACTGCATGTCAAATATTGGTCAGCTAACTGTGGCTAGGAGGGTCACATGCCTTCAGTCTTTAACAGGATGTAAACTATCTGTGAAGAAAAAGGCTAAATATAGAATTAAGCAATTTTACAATCTGAAACATTATCCAATTAATAGTTGGGTTGTTCGCCTTGTGCCCGATGCTCCCTGGGATAGGCTCCAGGTTTCCCCGTGACCCTGAAAAGGAGTAAGCGGTTGAAGATGGATGGATGGGTGGAGAGTTGGGTTGTTGCTCTACTTTAAACTATACGTGGCCTCCTTTCATTCTGCTTCAGTATAAAAGTGGAAAAGAAACAATCTCTGACCCATATTCCCTCCAGGAAAAGAAATATTATTTCCCTCAGTTAGGTCTCTAGTGGTTCAAAAAGTGTGTCTTCGTTTCAAGGAGAAAAGAAAAGAATGAACCCACCCCTCCATACACTGTACTGTATATTACCAAAGGTTACCAAATGTTGGATTAATGTCAATATTCTCCATCTCAACATTATTGGCCAATTACCACATTTTAAGGGCCCAAAATTCTCCCGGGCCAAAATTCTGCTTTGCACAAATAAGTGCTAGGAAATAGAATAAACAGTCGCGTTTGTAAGTTTAGTCGAGCTCAAGTGTTGCGTTTCGCTTTACGTTAATGAGTGTAAAGCCCATTTTACACTGGGTGTGGCCTGCATCAGTGTATTCTAAGCATGCATTTCCATTTTAAATGATTTCACAAAGCTTGTTAATCTAACAACATATACAGCTCTACAGTCTGTGGTAGAACATGTCCAAATTTTACATGCCAGTGTACTGAATGCATTTCCATAGAAGTCTGGTGTAAAATGGGCTTAAATGATGCTCCATATTAAATAACTACAGTAGCCTAGTGTAATAATGTATGTAAAAATGTATCTTAAGAATCTCTTGCACCACATCTACACCTCAAGTGACCCCACGTGGCTTCAAAACCTCATGCGTGAGAACCTCTAGATTAGCGTGTCACTGAACTCCACTCGTTAGGGAATGAAAATATGGATTCCTCAGTCACTGTATGACTGGTATAAAGCCTTCCTATTCTTTCCCTTCTATAATGTAATGCCAGAAGTTCTTATTTCCTTCAAACCTTCAGGCCAACAAGATTGTATTTACTAAGGTGACAGTTCTTGGCAGCTTTCTTGGCCTTGGTGGCCAACACCTTATTTAGAATGAAATAGCATTTAAATGAACCACGTATCTACAAATCTAATCTAAACTGTAATCTCTCAACCGAAGACGGTCTACAATCGAAGTGACAACACATTCAAATAATTTATTTACTTAATCTTCTAATAGCCCTTTCCTCCAGCGCGTACCTGGCACTGTATTAGTGCTGGCGCTGTGCTAGTGCAGATGTCAGTTTCTAAGCTTTACACACTCTTACATCACAAAGGAATCAGTTCTCAGATGGCTGGACTGTAACTAAGGAACAGGTGATACACAAGCATGGAGGCAGGGTCCATTTCGAACTCATGCAGCTCAGGTTATTTACATGTTCAAAACGTTTACATGTAAAATATCAAAATCAATAACACAACAACAAATCAGTTAGTAAAACACATTTTACTGTTAATTGTTACACACCAAATAAGATTTTGTCAACACAAATTGACAAACACAATTTTTATCAGCACACTTAGAACAAATGACTAGAGGCAATGAAAGCCTGGATAGTTGCCTTGAGTGCAGTTATCTACGGCAATATATCTTTTCTGTGTTTTAGTAGATGACGGATTTTGCTTCTCAAACACAAATTAAAACTTCTAAGATCCTCCTCAGTCCTTGTTTCGGTGGAAATCCATCCATCCATCCATACATCTTCTACCACTTAATACTTTTCAGGGTCATAGGGAACCTGGACAGGGTGCCAGTCCATCGCAGAGCACAATCACATACACACACCCATTCATACACTACGGACACTTTAGACACGCCAATCAGCCTGCATGTCTTTGGACTGGGGGAGGAAACCGGAGTACCCGGAGGAAACCCCCGCAGCATGGGGAGAACATGCAAACTCCGCACACACATAGCCCCAGCAGGACTCAAACCCTGGATGTGTGAGGCGAATGTGCTAACCACTAAGCCACCGTGCAACCTGTTTCAATGGAAAATATGTACTAAAAGTGGAGCATAAAAGTTGCAATTACATTCCTCAAACACTCAAAGGGGGTTTTCACAAGTTTTTTTTTGGATAGTTATTGGTTCTAGTTTCTCTTGGAACCTTTTCTGAACGGGACACCAAATGCTCTCTGTTTTGAGGTTCTGGACTGTATTCAGGTGAGCTGTGTGCATCATGAGGCGTTAATACTGTGCTTCAACAGTAACTACGGACTAAAACACTATATGGACAGTGCAGGCCTTTTTTTTAACGGTTTTATACCCTATTAATTACCCTATTATATGACCCTATTAATTAACAACTATCAGAGTAGTTAGAAGTAACGAATATCAGCATCATTAGGAGATCAGAGGAGACAGCATCCTCATCAGAGAGTAGAAAGCCCTTTCATAAGGGTGTAAAATACTTGTTTGGACACCACCAAACAAAATACACTTATTTGGACATCACCTAGATAACTAATGCACAGGAAGGCAAAACTTAAATAGTGATAGATAGTAACAGAACTGGAGCGCACGGTGGCTTAGTGGTTAGCACGATCGCCTCACACCTCCAGGGTCCAGGGTTGGAGTCCCGTCGGGGCCATGTGTGTGCGGAGTTTGCATGTTCTCCCCGTGCGTCGGGGGTTTCCTCCGGGTACTCCGGTTTCCTCCCCCAGTCCAAACACATGCATGGTAGTCTGATTGGCGTGTCTAAAGTGTCCGTAGTGTATGAATGTGAGTGTGTATGTGATTGTGCCCTGCGATGGACTGGCACCCTGTCCAGGGTGTACCCCGCCTTGTGCCCGATGCCTCCTGGGATAGGCTCCAGGTTCCCCGTGACCCTGAAAAGGAGTAAGCGGTTGAAGATGGATGGATGGATGGAGTAACAGAACTTACTTATGTACAAGCTTTTATATATATATATATTTATATATATATAAGGTTCTGTTTACTGTAGCATGCCAAGGGTTTCCTCAAGGGTTACGCAGGTGCTTAATTCAATTGTCAGACTCCGCTTTCAGATTACTAAAATCACCTGTGTGTAGTTCTCACCACAGAGGTTATTCATAGACCTCCAACTTTAAGCCTGAGAGATAGAAAATGTTGACTGTGACTGCTGTCTAATGTAATATGATGTAATACAAATGCAAGGGCCACTTTTAAATGTTGTTAGTAATTTTATCCATAAATAATCTGCTTATTGAGATAAACAAAGTCTCTAGTATGGTTTTACATAGAAGATGCACTTCTACAGCTATATGAAGTGATTTCCAAAAACCCAAATACACTTCAAACAAATTTGTTGACAAGAACGACCAAGTTGAAACCAAGTTATTACTTAGTGTAGTAAGAGCAAAACCTGAGAAAAAAGATTTCACAAGTCTTGCCAAGTTTTGAAACTAGGTCCTACCACAGAAAAGGCTCGAGTATAAATGTTGACAGAAAAGAATAATCTAAAAGAGTTCTTGGCAGGGAAGAAGATCAGAAACTTTGGAGGCACGATGCTTATTAAGGGCTCTGTGATAAAAATAAAATAAAAAACCCTTCATCATCATCTTTGTTCATGTTAGTCTTCATGCTTGTATAGTTTGGACTGCACACATTCATTTATTTTAATAACGGCTACCAGTTATTACATTCTGATTTAATTAATTATTAGTCTTCAGTTAAATATATGAGCAGTCAGTTTTGGAAAAAACCCTACCACTTCTGGCAAATTATAAATACCTCCTGCAGCAGCTGCATTTGTGGGTTACCAGAACTATAAATAGTAGCATATGGAGCTGCAGAACAACCAGCCGGAGTTTCCAGGAGTGGGAAAGAAGTCACACAACATACAGTATATCCCAAACAACAGTCATGAAGAAACATCAGCTCTGTCCATGGCGGCACTGTTGAATTCTTGAATTTGCCTGGTGAAAATGTGTTTAATTTTCTATAACAGCAGCTCTGACATATACAGTGGTGTGAAAAAGTGTTTGCCCCCTTCCTCATTTCCTGTTCCTTTGCATGTTTGTCACACTTAAGTGTTTCGGAACATCAAACCAATTTAAACAATAGTCAAGGACA
>JAFFST010054599.1:132672-147672 GCA_022414735.1 Noturus placidus | reverse complement strand
CCGGCCCGGGTGATCCCATGGCGAAGTGTCCTTGGGCAAGACACTGAACCCTAAATTGCCCCCGATGGCAAGCTAGCACCTTGCATGCAGCTCTGCTACCATTGGTGTGTGAGTGTGTCTCATTTGTAAGTCGCTTTGGATAAAAGCGTCTGCTAAATGAATAAATGTAATGTAATGTAATGTTTTACAAGCTGATTTCTCTTTCTATCATTAAAGCAACCCATCCAAATGTTATATGGATTACTAATCTAAAATATAAGTAATACATATGTCAATACTGTGTAAACCATGTCATTTTGTGTCTTGAGTATCGAAATGATCAGGCTTCCTTCCTTCAGTTGGGCACGATCAGTTGGGTTAAGGTCTGTTGACTGATTTGGCCACTGATTAAGTCCTTTGTTGAGTTGACAGTGTGTTTGGGATCGTTGTCTTACTGCATGAATAATTTCCTCCCAATTAAATTGAATGCATTTCTCTGTTAATTTGGCAGACAAAATGTTCCTGTAGACTTGCATTTTCTATAATAGTTCTTCTGGCTTCAAGGTAAATCTCTATTTCTGTCACTGGAGCTATATGAATTGGTCTATATTAATGAACTGATTTAAAAACAGGTCTAACAATTGATGTCTGACAGCAGCTAGAAGTCCACCAGGCCTATTTAAAAAATAAATAAATCAATCAAATACATTAAAAGTGAGAGAGACTCAAAGAAAGGGAGTAAGACAGTGCTTTTTTTCTTGCTTTCCCATTTTATGGTCATTCAACTGCAAAAACAACCATTTTATAAAACAAACCATCGTTTGTCTTTTCCCCTTTTAAACCTGTACAGTGTTATAAAAGGTCTACTTTAAAGACATTACAAATTAAAATAAACATAATAATTATATAAAACTTGGATGACTCTGTGTAGGGGGCCATGTAAATAATTTTTATGCACCTAGGGCAATAGTGTGGTCAGCACCTGTTGGTGTAATTCAAACCCACAAGTAGCCTTTTTTTTTTTTTTTTGCACACGTTGGCCACAATCGGAGGTTGAAAACAACAACACTCTAGGGTCCATCACCATGTGTGTTGCCTAGCAACATTATCCCATTTCCCAACAGGGGAGGTGACACCTTGCTCACTCATTACATCTAGGTAACACTTAACACGGCTTTCCTTCAGAGGAAGGAAAACTGAGGGCTTTAAAGTAACAGATGAGATCAGGGGGCGTTTTGACGGGAGACTAGAGGTACAGTGTTCAAGTCTTTTAATGGCTACACGGTATGAAAACGGGAAGGTCGGTGGACAGTTAAGTGGAGATGAGAGGACGTTGTTCTTGTTTACAGTACTGCAAGCAAAGCACGTTGACGTGCAATGGATGAATCGGCGAAATTCAGCACACACCATATTTTCAGTAAACCAGCAGCATAAAAAACAAGGTCTTGCTTATTTTGAAGAAATGTAAAGGCTCGATCATGTTGCCTTGAATGAATTTTCATGTAAATTGCTGCTCATTGTGTAAAGATTCAGGGTAAAAATTTCTTAAAAACAACAACAATGTAATATTGCACTGTATGTTCAAAGGATATCAGCACATACTGAACTGTCTTGCTGTACAAAACTGCCATAGAATCCCACCGGAAAATCTGAAGGGACTTCCTCAAAATGGAAGGATTTTAGAGGTATAGGAAGGTACGTGATAAGTATGCAGAATGTTAATAGTGCGTGGGATCACCCATGCAACATGGGTACATGAGGTCTACTGCTCTTTAATCCTAAACCCTGAATGCGGGATAGAGATAAAATAATAGAGAGATAAGAAAGGAGTGTTGAGGGCATTTGTGTGCATTAGACAATCTTGGCCCCGAGTCTTTTGAACACACTGACTGTGGCAGTGTCCATCTGAGCCCTGTGCGAGTCCTTGCCAGTCCCTGTGCTGCTGCTGACTTTGGGGCTGGCCACAGCAAAGCTTGTCTTGCTCCTGCTGCTGGTCACCTGACTATCCTGAGTCTCTGTTGACTGGCTGGATCGTAAGCTGGAAGAGGACACAGGGGCAGGGCTGGCTATCGGAACTTTACCCAACCTCCGCAGTATTCTCCGTTTAGGCGCCCCCTCCTGGCTGGAAGAGGTGGAGGAGGGGACAGCCGAAGGAGTGCTCTCTGATTGCAGGAGTTTAGATTTGATGCCCAGGCGATACAGAGCGACAGGTTCAGGTTTTTGGGCGACAGGCTCTTTTTTGGAAGGTGGTTGGGGCCGTTTAAGGACACCGGCATACTGAAGCACAGAGCCTTCGCCATCACTGTCCTCATCTTCACCGGCTACGGCTGTGTCGGCCATATCCCTCTCTGCATTGTCGTCTTCGTCCACTTTGCCCAGACGGCTGAACACACCTGTTACCTGCTGCGTGGAGGGAATGGAGATATTACAAGAGAGAAACAAATCGACAGCCAAAAAAAAGAGGTAAAAATCAAATTAAGAGCTAGCAAAAATTAGACTGTACTTTTGAACGCAGTAAAATGCAAAGCAACCCGAAATAGACAGATAAAATAAAATCAACAAATATATCACAATCTTCACCTTATTGGCTGTTGCTGTGTCCGCCTTAGACTCTGAGCCCAGTCTCTCAAACACTGAAGTACGTTTCAAACTCTTGGCTATAACCAAAACAGATGAGAAGTATATAACAGAAGTGCACACAAACTTAAATATATACTATGTCATTTCATATTATGCTTCATATTTATGTATACTGATGACGGTTTTTGAGTAAAGACCAAATATATGCACTTATGCATTTCTTTTTTTTAATGCACGGCACAAAGCTTAATCGTGTTCATTGGTAGCGAGTTGCAAAAGTTGAATTAAAGCTTGATCTTAGCCTAATGGGAACGTAAACTACCACTACATTAGATTTTAAAAACTACTAAAAATTTTAATGGCTGCATTAAATAACAGATTTATTAATCAGCAAGCAATTTATACAATGGGAAAGCTTCACAGAAAGTTTGATCTGATAATAATAAATAAGTTATTTTGCTTAAGATCAAATTCACTATTCATTTATTATTTATTATTAATGCATTTGAAGTAGTTACCCTCAATTCATTTTAAATCAGCAGGATTAAATCGAATGGGTAAATTACTTGATTAACAATGACATTGGTTCTTCATCATAACATGTGTACCTTTTAAATGCTACATCTAAAAATATATAAATAAGCCACTCACAAAGTAAATAAACATTCAATAGATGTTAATGGGAAACTTGTGATTTATTGTATTATATATAAACAATTCACACTGCAGCTAAGCGCACCAACACCGTAGCAAATTACAATTAATTAACTTAACTGATGAGGCCATAAATAGTGATCATGATTAATATACGATTCATTTGGAAACTCTATAGTCTTGTATAACATGGTGGTTTGTAAACATGGTGAAGACAGCAGTCTGATCACCCGTCACCTTTCTTAGCCTGCTGGGCAAGAATGCGTTGGCTTCGGGCAGTGGTGCCCTTTGGCATGCTGATGATGTACTTCCCCTCCATCTCTGAAGTCACTCGCCGGCGTTTCAACAGCAATCCGTTCTCCTCTGCTGAAGGCTGACTGGCAACTGCAAGAGGATGGGAAGAGAGAGAGAAAAAAAGAAATGGTAAAAAATAAAGGTGTGAAAAACAACGAGGTGTGGGCACTGAGCAGATGTCTGTGCCTGAGACACGCATGTTTGCTGAGAAATAAACATTTACAGTAAGATAACACCCAATGACATGGTGGTGGCAGAGGGAATGAGATGAGCCATTACAGAAAGGACAGCCGTACCCATTTTGGAGCTCTTATTGGATATGGTCACCGAGAGACGGTTGTCAGGGCGACGCACGGGTGTGCTCGGTGGGGAGTCTCGACTCAAAGCATTGGCTATCATTCGTGTGGCGGCTGAAATGGGGGGAAAATGTGATATATATATATATATATATATATAAAAATACTGGGCCGTAACTGAAAACTCAGGATGCACTAGGCCGAAATCCAAAATAATTGCATTATAAATTTATAGATTGAGAACTTTATACCTTTATAAATACAGGTCCAATAGATCAAATAATAAAATAAAAAAAATTCAAAGGCAGCTCCTACTTCGGGTCATACTATATTCATATACGTTTATGTTGCCAAGGAATAATCAAAACAAGGAAATCAAACCCCAACAACTCTGACACATTATTCACACAGAGAACCCAAAAACTGCTTAGTTATTAATTTTATTAGATTTAAATAAAACTTTAAATAAAACATTTTAATCACCTAACCATTTTTTTCTTTACTCATACTTTTTTATAGCCCAAAGTCCAACAGTCCAAGTCAGTGAATAACATTGAATAAATCTGTGCACACTTATTCATACTGGTAAGGTGCGCACATTTCCCCTTTATATTATCAGAACTGTATTATATCAGGGTAGATGCTATACTCACGGGTATTGGCAGTGCGCCTCAGCTCAGCCTGCACGCTTGTCTGACCGGAGGAAATAGCTTCGGTGGCCATTTTGCACATATCCTACACCGAGCAACATGAGGAGAAAGGGTAACCTCTCATTCACAATTCACAAGATTTAAACCGTATTAAAATTGTACCATGTAACGGTAACAAAACACTCTGCATGCTTTTGCTTGGGGGAAAAAATACTCAAACGTGAATTGATCCTGCCTAATTTATTGTTCAATATTTACTTTGCTTTATTCAGCCACACTTTTCCCCCACAATTATGTCATTTTCAAATACTTTCCCCACTAGCTAGCGCTCAATTAACAGCATATCTGGGAGGGTGAGGGCTATCAGGTGCCTGCTCCAAAATATGTGCAGCCAGACACTGTGTCTTTTATAAAAGTTGTTCATTCTGAGTAGAACTGGGGGAAAGTGCTAACTGCTCTCTTCTGCATAATTGTGCTCACAGATCTCTACAATCAGCTAGTGTCGCTATAATTGACAGGGTGAAGGCAACACCATCTCTCCCACCCAGAGAGCATGGCCAGTTTTGCTCGAACTCACAGGAAAACCTACAGTAACTCAAATAACCACACATTACAACCGTGGTGAGCAGAAAAGCAACCACATTATTGTCTGATTGGATAACTGCATGAATGACACGACGTACAAGTGTTCCTATTACAGTGGCCAGTGAATGTACATAAATTACTCACTGAAGCTAAGCAGGGTTGAGCTTGGCCAGTACCTGGATAGGAGACCTGCTGCGGAAAACTAAGGTAGCTGCTGGAAGTGGTATTAGTGAGGCCAGCAGTGGGTGCTCACCCTGTGGTCCGTGGGGGACCTATCCATCCATCCATCTTCTATACCGCTTATCTTCTTCAGGGTCACGGGGATCCTGGAGCCTATCTCAGGGAGCATGGGGCACAAGACGGGGTACACCCTGGACAGGGTGCCAATCCATCGCAGGTGGGGGACCTAAATCCCCAGTATAGTGAAGGGGACTCTATACTGTAAAAACAGCACTGTCTTTCGGATGAGACGCTAAACTGAGGTCCTGACTAGGGGTATTACCCTGGTGTCCCGGTGAAATTCCCCATTAGCCCTTCTCCATCAATAATCCCCATCTCTGAATTGGCTACATCAATCTCACCTCTCCACTAATAGGTGGTGTGTGATGGGAGTTCTGGCACACCATGGCTGCCGTCGCATCATCCCGGTGGATGCTACACACTAGTGGTGGTTGAGAAGATTCATCCCCTCCACCCATACTATGTAAAGCTCTACATAAATGTATCTGTAACTATAAATATAGTTATATTAAAAATATTGCTGTCACAATTTTTTTTTTTTTATATATCATGGTATAACTTAATTATGAGTAATCCTTGTCTATGCCAATATGTGGTGATCATGGAGAGCCAATATTTTAAACAAGTCCATAGTATATCTCGTTCCAAGCATCAATCACAGATGTCTTGCCTACCTGTCTGTAGACATGCTTGGCGTGTTTGAGAATAGAAATAATATCCCCAATGACTGTGATACCCAAGTCCATCATGATGTCCTTACTGAGATCCATCAGCATGCTCTTCTGAATTCTGTGCACACACACACACACACACACACACACACACAGAATGAATGGGCACCCTCAAAGGGACCATTACACTGTTCTGAATGCTGTGTGAATGATCATGACAGTATAATTTTATACATTTTCACATTCAAGCATTCGCAGTTTGATTTGTGTTCCTGTCGTGGCGAGCATATTTTACCTGTTGTCTACAAAGCTCACTGCATAGGTGGCAGCCATACCCGGAGGGATTCCTGCATCTCTGAAAAACTGGATCCACTCAGATGTGGCTGAGAACAAAAAGCAGGAGAGTTGAAGAACTAATCAAGAACGCAGCACAACTGAGCAGAATGACAGACATTTCTTATCAGCCCGTTATTTAGGACGCAGTGTTGAATACACGCCATGTGTAAATGTTTGTAAAAGACGACTGTCGCTCGTTTCACATACGAAGTCTGACACTGGTATTAACTGATACATGACTAAGGCAGTGTGCATCAACTTCTCAAGTGGGTTCATGTGTGAATAGAAGCTGATGCGTTACAAGGAACGATGATAAGGTCACTTTTCGAGGTGGTCAGCACAGTGATGCAACGACAGGAGTAAAAGTCAACAAAGAAGTTGATCGACAATCTTATGATAATCAGAGACACAAAACAATTGTTTCCATTGATTATAAAACATCATCAACATGTACTTAACCAACAACAGAAATGTGTTATAATGTAAGAGCGCCCAGTCCTCTATTCCTGGTTAGTATGTACAGTGATCCCTCGCTATATCGCGGTTCACCTTTCACGGTCTCGCTGCTTCACGGATTTGCATCGCGCATTGTGTTCTGCATTCTGATTGGCTAAACAGTCTCTCCTCTTCTTCTCTACCTGTGTCAATAATGTTGCTGTTTAAACACGTACGTAAAACAGCTTGCCAAATTTAAGATTGCAAATTCTCTTGCAATTTCAAGTTTCTCTAAAAACCCATAATGCCCAGAAGAAAAAAGAGCGACGACAACAACCGATAACTATGTTCTTCTCTCGAAAAACCACACCTGCACCGCGGGCTTTAGAAGAAAAAAACACTGCAGAGCGGAGTCAGGATGCAGGGCGGAGTCAGGATGCAGCGGCTCGGTCAGAAGAGCAGTGAAATACACGTGAGTCACTATTTTTCCTACTGTACTTTGTATTTTTTTTC
Organism: Noturus placidus; assembly: GCA_022414735.1. Classification (NCBI taxonomy): domain Eukaryota; kingdom Metazoa; phylum Chordata; class Actinopteri; order Siluriformes; family Ictaluridae; genus Noturus; species Noturus placidus. The sequence continues at coordinate 140,439 of JAFFST010054599.1, read as the reverse complement.
ATAATCATTTTTCATTTTCTCCCGTTCTAATCCAATGACTCGGGTCGCGGTGGGGCGGTGCTGATCTCCGCAATTTGAAGCCTTCAGTTCGTATTGATGATTAAAATTATTATTTTACAGTACAGTAGTTATTTGTAAAAAAAAAAAAAAACTTTTATACAGTACTTTTATTTGTTAAACAAATGCTTGGGCCTGTAAAAAGGTTTTGTTCTTTGGTTTCAATGTATTATGGAGTATTTCATTGGATAATAATTGTAAAAAAAAAATAAAGGTTACTACTTCACGGATTTCGCCTATCACGGGTTCTTTTTGGAACGTAACCCCCGTGAAAAACGAGGGTTCACTGTAATACAAACGTGAATCAGTTGTGGTTAATTTTATATTACAGCACCACACAGCTCTGTATTTCGTCCCAACACTGATTTCACTTGCAACATACAGTGAATTGTAATGTGAATTCTCAACCCTTACAAACCATGACTGACAGAAAAGTCGAGGGCGAGTCGACCACTGAATATTTTAAATACTTAATTCTAATATTTTGAGATACTGGATTTTTGATTTCAATGAGCTGTAAACCGTAATCATCAAGATTAAAATGGATTAAGGCTTGAAATATTTCACTTCTTGTGTAATGAATCCAGAATACATGAAAAGGTACCACTTTTGGAATTAAATTACAGAAAAAAATGAACCTTTCCACGATATTCAAATTTTTTTAGATGCACCTGTATTATGCTTATGTTGTGTAAATGTCTAATTAAACTCATACGTGTACAGGATGTGTTTGGGTGAGTTAATTAACCCACTAATAAAGTACGTCAGTTTACCGCCGTTCATTCACTCTTCAGCTTCATCTCACACGGCTCAATCCCCGACATTATTGACTACGACGGGATTATCTGAAACACAAGAACTACTCTTTATAATTTTTATAACGGTAAAAAAATTGCTAACTGAAAGAGTCCGGTTCGAGCAATACATAAGTAAAGAGAGTACTTATTAAGAAGCGCAATATTTTTGCGTCAGGTTATTATCAAGTGGCATGCCCCAATGACTCATTCCATCATACCAGCAGTACATGATACATTTGGCAAATTTAACGCACAAGTAAATTTCACTGAGGTAAAAAATAATAATAATTTTTAATAATAATAATAATCCTACCAAATTGCTGTATGTGGACTCGCCCTCACAGGTAAACTCTTTTACATTCTTAAGGTTTGCTCTATTGAACCTATAGGTTATATGAATGATTGAATGTCTAGAGATTTGGCACACACTAGAACCTTTTCTGTCTGTGCACAAGAATGCATATTCACTTGATTTTCATAGCATGTTAAATTGATGAAAACTTTGAAAGTTACAGAAGCTGTAAAAAAAAAAAGAAAGAAAAAAAGAAAAATACACATATCCTATGACACGTGCTATGGTATGTACAGGGTGTTCATATGTTGGTCCTAATATCACGTTTATGCATGTGAATTATGGGGAAGGATGTTTGAACTGATATGACCAATATTTTCAATTAAAGAATGTGCTTTCCAAGAAAAAGGTAGTTTTGTCTTAGACAGTTAGAACAATAGAGATGTAATTTGGAAGCAACGAAGAGAGATATTCCTAAAAGTAAAAAAAATAAAATAAATAAGCACAGTTTTGGCTGACTTAAAGGCATTTGCTTAATGGCAGAGCGAGGCACATGAAAGAGAGAAAAAAATGTCAGGCAGGGCCCTCTGTCTCTCAGTGTGCTAAATTGCAGAAAGCCGATCCCGACCTGGACTCCGCCCCACAGCCAGTAAGGAGGGAAGAACCTGCCATATAAGAGGCACCTCATCACGCTGCAGGGGCCCAGCCTACGCCACTCCATCTAAACCTGTCAGAACTGAGCCACCAACCCCCACCAAACTATGCGCCAGCCGTCCTATCTTCACCGGTGGCATTACACACGAGATCCCAAGTGAAGGGACCAACAACATTGCAGCCTGAGGGCTTCAGACCAACAAAATCAGACAGAGATGGGACAGTGCACGCTGGCCGGAGAACAAGACCCTACGCTAGTTCACAGACTCTGGACATTGGAAGACATCAGGAGCAGCACGACGCATCTGCCGGCGCTCCGCAAAGTAGAAGGACGAAAGTTTGGGTATTCTGCAAAGAATTCAGACCCACCACTCATGAACTACGGTGACTGCTCATGGCAAAACTTGGCACGGACTCGGTCAAGGTTTCACGTGAATTCCCAGAGAATGATGTCCGCCTGATCAACCCACAGAGGAATGATGAGTCAACGCAAGGTACAGAGCACAAATCAAGGTGCTCCAGCAGAGGCTGACGAACACCTTTCCTATGCGAATGGACATGACGAAAATAGCAAAGTGTAAACAACAAGACTCAAGAGACTGTATCACATAGGGCTGCACGATTATGGCCAAAATGATAATTCAGATTATTATGATTAATATTGAGATCTTGATTACTTGTCACGATTATTCATTGATTTTAGTGACAACATATTTTTATTGCACATTCACATTTATTAAGTTTTCTCATGCCACAATATAACACACAAGTAAGCACAAGAAAACTCGAGCTGGTCAATTATGACAGAATTTAGGAACATAGTGTGAACCATGACAAATTAATTTACCTTCTGAGAAACTAAATTTAAAATTCAGTTAATTTTACAGACTGTATGCAAAAAAAGATCCGTTAACCTGTTCCACCTTGTGAATAAATACAATAAACCTCAATGTTCAGTGTTTGAAGTCTGCTCCTCTTAAATATATTTAAAGCTACACTATTAGACATTTTCCACTGTCATGGTTCTGGGCTGGAGTCAGTTCTTGAACCACTCTGTGTATATTGTATATATATATCTTAGTAATCTCATATAGGATGTGATCGGGTGAGTTCATTTACCCATCAGATACAAAGAGCTTTAGCTTAATGGTGTTCATTAGGGACGCACCGATCAGGATTTTTACGACCGAAACCGATCCAGATACCAACCTTTTTTTGTTTAAGCTTTAATCAGGAGGTCTACCATAAACAGTTAAATGTAAGCTCTCTGATCGTGGTCACTGTTAACTGAATTAAAATAATAGCAATGAGAAATACTGAAGGTTAATTGATAAATAAACAAGCATAAAATATTTATTTTTAAATATCTTAAACAATAGAGAGTCCTCATTAAAAGTAGAATAACACAAAAATGATCCATATTTGGAAAATGTCAAATTGATATTAAATGTAACCCATAGTAATTAAACATTATTTCATTTCTCATTTTATTTATATTTAATGAAGTTATTATAATATTCATTTTTATATTATATTGTTTATTTACAACTAAGCACATTTTCTGTCTGTACATTTTAGTAGTTTTATTTTTGTTTGTTTATCAGTTTTAGATCAGTTCCCCCAGTACAGTGTTGCCATGTCTGCTGATAATATTGTTTATGGGGAATTAAATCAAAACATGGAAACTGGATTTGACTTTTCTAGTAATATCTGGCAACCGTGCGTTTAAATGAAGTGAATTATAGTGAAGGGAGAGCAGCAGTGTACTGTATGTTTACAGACGGAACAGTTGCTACTCTTGATTATCATTGGTGAGGAATTATTTAATAAAGAAGTTTGAATTAAACCCACCTTGTAGCGTTAGCATTTACTAAGCATGAAGCCGCTGTGTCTATACGAGCAGGTGAATTTCAGGTTATTTTGCTGGATCAATAAAAGATGGCGGTTTGTGAGATTGGGAAGTTGAAGCAGATGTTCAGTGTTACACGTCATCATAATAGTTTCTGTGCAGTATTTACATACATGTTCGGTTTACTGAGGAGATGAAAAGCAGTGTGAAAGTAACTGTTGCGGGTATTGGCACTACAAAATGATGTCATCCCTGCGCCATGTGATTGGCTGTAAGTGTAGGAAGTGCTTGATTGATCTGCAGGGAAGTTTTCTATGAGCGGAGGACAACTTTAAACGTCAAAATTGCAGTCGATCATGTTCATTTTTATCGTGGGCAGTCAAAATTGTAATTTTCTTTTGATATTTGATTAATTGTACAGCCCTAGTATCAAAGCACCTGTCCAGGCTCACTGAGATCCATGATGCAAACTCAGGCTTGGAGAAACCCAACTCTCTGGCAGATGGGCAGGCGGCAGTCGCAGAATGGGAGGCACATCTCAGAAACAGTTTAATGAACGGCATGAAACTAAAAATTGTTGCTATAGTCAAACAACAATGTATCACGTGGGACAACGGAAGCCTCACACAAGTGGAAAGGTATGCAATCCACACGGAGAAGCACCTATGAGAGGCAAAGGACAGAAAGATGGAGAGGAGAGGAAAACCAAAAGCACGCAGACAAGGAAGGCCAGGTGGAAACCCCCATAGATACAACTTCACATGTTTTATCTGCGGAAAAGTTGGACATTTTTCAAGAGACTGTCCAGAGCAGAAGGGAACTGATGGGCGGAGCTAAGGGAAGGGTGAGGCACCTGGGAACAGAAGAGGTGATATCAGACATGCAAACTTTCAGTTAGCTCACAAAGAACAGGAATATATACACAGACCTACATCCAACATTTGTCAGACTGACAATTCACAAATGTCTGAACCAGTCATGACCCTTAACCTTTGAAAGTATAATGATTCTCCTTTTACACAGTTACCATGTATATCTTTTGTAGTTAATGGACAAAGTGTCACATTTTTGGTAGATTCAGGATCAACGTATTCAGTAATAAAACGCTGCGAATTAAAAGAATCCCCCAAAATGAGTTCACGGTCACTGCACTACATGGGTAGGACATTCAGTATTAGAACATTTCTCTAAACCACTAAGTTTATGAATCTGAAAATGGGAAAAGAGTAACCCACCAATTCCTAATTTCGTCTTCATGTCCAGTCAATCTACTGTGCAGGGACTTAATGTGTGTATTACTCTGCTCCCTTAGAGTCGACCTGAAGGATGTTCCATTGGAAAAACCAGATCTGATCCTTTTTGTGGACGGGTCTGTGTCACGTGACCAAGAGACAGATGAAAATCGAGTGGGTTACGCAATAGTAACCGCACACTCGCCGGTCTGTCAGGAAGTCTCCCCTCAATTTTTTCAGCACAAGCAGCTGAACTGTATGCCCTCAGAGAGGCATGAAGACATGCTGAGGGACAGTCTGACAGACAGTAGTTATGCCAACTAGACACAAATCATTAGATGTTGACCTGCCCATCCACTCATACATACAAACCTATTCCTAATCGTGCATCCTTCTCCTGGTATAGGTGGCACCTGTTAGTAAGCCCCGTCACAGAAATAAACTCACAAATCACTGGGACCTTTCCCAACAACACTGGGGGTCCGGGGTAGGCCCTTAAGCTGGAAAGATAAATCATTAGGGACGCACCGATCAGGATTTTTACGACCAAAACCGATCCAGATACCAATCTTTTTTTGTTTAAGCTTTAATCAGGAGGTCTATCATAAACAGTTAAATGTAAGATCTCTGCTCATGGTCTTCAACGTTTTCCAGGCCAAGGACCCCCAAACTGATGGCGAGATGGAGCGGGGACCCCCTAATTATATATATTGTATGAAATTGTGTTATATCAAACTGGTACCAAAACTTTCGCGACCCCCATGCAGTACCTTTTTTCCTGTACAGCGTGATGATGTTTAATGTCCCCGACAACCTCTGTAGTGCCATTTAGCATCGTGCTAGCTAGTGTCATAATTTCGCCTCGCACAAGCGCTGGAGCTTGAAATGAAGCTAGCAGCTCGAGGGCTAAAATGCTAATTCCGTTTCGGGGTTTTGGCACTACAAAATGACGTCATCCTTGCGCCACTCTATGTGATTGGCTGTAAGTGTAGGAAACGCTTGATTTGATCTGCAGCGGAGTTTTCTATGAGCAGAGGACGAACTTTAAATGTTAATATCACAGTAGTCATGTTCATTTAATCGTTGGAAGTCAAAATCGTAATTGATATTCAATTAATTGTGCAGCCCTAGTTCTTACATACACAAACACACATGTAAACACAAAGGGCAGGTCAAACACAGCGTTTATGTCCATGTATCGTACGATAAGTCGATAACAATCATCACAACTGGTCTAGCCAGTTAAGTTAATGTATTTGTGATTTAGAACACTTCATATAATTAGATAGGTCTGACTCAACATACTGTACTTTCTGGACTATAGGGCGCACCTGAATATAAGCCGCACCCACCAAATTAAAAATAAATAAATAAAAATTATTTTTTACATATATAGGCCGCACCTATCTATAAGCCGAGATATTTACACAGAAAGATGTTACACAAAGATTATCTTTAACTTTTAAATGCTTTCCGAACAGAGCCGGTAACAAGGCTGATTAAAAAAAATATAAAAATACAGTTGCTCAGGTGTTACGGAACAGGCTTAAACAGGAAGTAGTTATAGGGGATGTAGTCTATTATTAAACAAACAGAAACCAAACACGAGTAAAAAAAAGGAGTACGGTCTATACTTAGGAAACATGAAACTAGGGTCAGGGCAACATACGAGGCATAACACATAGACCGCTTAGCATGCTAACTACAGATGCTACATTGGATGTTCTTCACACGTACATAATAGGCAACACACAAACAATAACGTGCCCCATGCGCAGTAACCATTGGGTTTAAAAAAAGACACATGATCAAACAAACATCATGGCAAATCATGATGAAACTTAATCCAATGTCCGAGAAGGAACAAAACAAAACGAGAGTCACGTAATTAGTCCGCGGCTCTCTCGCAATGCTAAGGCGAGCTGTAACATCAGGAAAAACAAAATGACTGATCTGAAGAATTTAGAACAGAATTCGTGTTACGGAACGAGCCAGAGACAGAAGCAGGTGCAGGTCAATATCTTTATTACTCCTTAGCGAAGATAGCATACAGACAAACAAATGCTAGGACTGCCCTCGGTCCGCTTTTACGATGCTACTGGTAGAACTCAAACTAAAGCCTTTCAGGAATATAAGAGATACTTAGAGTAACAAACATACTACAAACAATGCAGTGTGCAGTAACTCAAGCATATAAACAAGGCACTTAACTTAACACTGAACACCTGGGGCCCGTTTCACAAAGGAGGTTAAGTGAAATCTCGGAGTATGTTAACCCTGAAATGAGGGAAACTCTGGATTTTCCATTTCAGAATGGGAGGCATGTTAAACCCGAGAAAGCAGAGTAAGTCAAGCCCGTTTCTGAAAGAGAGGTAACTTATACTCAGACTCAGTTACCATGGCAACTTACTCTGTGAACCTAACCCGGTTGGGAGCAGGTTTTCTTCAATAAACCCAGAGCTTCTTTTGGTCTCCTCCCCTTTTAAAAAAAAAGGAAGCGGTGTTTAAACACCTCATAGATCTTTCAGTGCATTCATTCATTGTGCACATTTCAGTTACGCAGAGAGCATCAAAGGGAATGAAATGGCATGTCCTTTTATGGACATCCTGTTGTTGAAGAGGCTGGATTAATTCGTAGGGAGTTATATTTACGTCGGGAGAGGATTTTGAGGCCCAGAGTGGATTTTTTGTTATATCCCTATGCAAGGGTCTAACCATGGTATGGACATTGAGGGGGTCCAAGCGCTAGACCCCCCCACCGCCGCCAAACTTTCCTCACTTTCACTCGCATTTATAACAGTCTGTCACAACGTGAGGGTTCACAGTGAACTCGGCGGGAGGATGTGCTCGTGAATGTAACGTTAATAATCAAAAACTGGAACTGAC